>JASDQU010372476.1:125610-139497 GCA_032191745.1 Picea mariana
GGCCATGATGGACTGGCCGATTCCCAAAACATTAAAAAATCTTAGAGGATTTTTGGGTTTGACAGGTTACTACCGCAAGTTTGTTCAGAACTATGGAAGAATAGCAGCACCTTTAACGGCACTAACTAAGAAGGATGCATTTTCATGGACTCCAGAGGCAACTAAAGCATTTGAACAACTTAAAGAGGTGATGTGTAAAGCTCTTGTCTTGACCACTCCAGACTTCACAAAAACCTTTATTGTGGAATGTGATGCCTCGGGAAATGGAATTGGTCCTTTCCTAATGCAAGAAGGAAGGTCCCTGGATTTTGAAAGTCGACCACTCAAGGGAAGGGACTTACACAAACCCATTTATGAGAAGGAAATGATGGCAATACTACTTGCATTGAAGAAATGGCGTCCTTACCTAATAGGTAGGCACTTCAAGGTCAAAACAGATCATGATAGTCTTAAATACTTCTTGGAACAAAGACTATCTTCAGAAGAACAACAAAAATGGGTAACCAAGATATTGGGTTATGATTTTGAAATCGTCTATAAAAAGGGGAAGAAAAATGTTGTGGCAAATGCACTCTCAAGAAAGGATGAAGATGTTGAGGCCTTTATTTGTGTTATCTCAATCATCCAACCCGATTGGATAATAGAAGCAAGGGATGAATGAAAAAATGACGAAAAAGTGTGGACTCTCATTCAAAGGTTGCAACAGGATTCCATTGCATCAGATATATTTACCTGAAAAAATGATTCACTATGGTACACAGATTGCTTATATTTATGTAAAAACTCCCAACTCAAACAAAAGGTACTATTGGAATTGCACACCTCTCCAGTAGGAGGGCACTCAGGATTTTTGAAAACCTACCATAGAGTCAAGAAGGATTTTTTTTGGGATGGCCTTAAAACTAATGTTCAAAGGTTTGTGGTAGAATGTGTGGTTTTCCAAAAAAATAAGGTGGAAACAATTAAGACCCCGGGTCTTTTACAACCATTATCCATCCCAAGTCAGCACTGGGATGAGGTTTCCATGGATTTCATCACAGGGTTACCAAAGTCTGAAGGAAAGAGTGTCATCATGATGATTGTTGATAGACTGACCAAGTATGCACACTTTTGTGCACTCTCTCATCCCTTCAAAGCTAGTACATTTGCCACCGCATTCATGGAGATAGTTCAAAAGCTACATGGCAGCCCAAGGATTATTGTAAGTGACAGAGATCCCATCTTCAATGGACATTTTTGGACAGAATTATTTTCTTGTTTGGGTATTCAATTGGCTCATAGCTCATCCTATCATCCTCAATCTGATGGACAAACCGAGATAGTGAACAAATGTTTGGAAGGCTACCTTCAATTCTTTGTCTCTGATAAACAAACACAATGGTTCAAATGGTTACCCTTGGCAGAATGGTGGTATAACACTTCCTTTCATACTGAAACAAAAATGACACCATTTATGGCACTTTATGGATACCACCCTCCTTCCATCACTTCTNACATCGTAGCGAAAGAAGTTTTGAAGTAGGTGATTGGGTGTTCTTAAGACTACAACCATACAAACAGATGTCCCTCAAGCAAGCCAAGAAGGATAATAAATTATCACCAAAGTACTATGGACCTTATAAGGTGTTGCAAAAGATTGGTACTATGGCATATAAATTGGAGCTACCTGCATCTTCACGAGTACACTCAGTTTTCCATATTTCATGCTTAAAGAAGGTTATAGGTGACAAGATCCCAGTTCAAATTATATTGCCAGAACTTGACGAGGAAGGAAAAATCATATTGGAGCCTAAAGCCATCACTGACACAAGAATTCGCCAGCAAAGGAATAGATCCATTTCAGAGTATCTCATTAAATGGAGGAAACTACCGGCTGAGGATTCCACTTGGAAAGATGAGTCTTTTATACATAAGGATCCAGAGTTACTCAAGCATTGTGGACAACACTTGTCTCAAGGGGAGGGGCATGTTAAGCCTTAATATTGGCTCATCAACCCTTAATTGGGGCATATTATATTAGTAATGTTATTTTATTTATGTCAGCTTTAGGCCATTAGTTGTAATTATACCTCCTAGTCTCCTATATATACCAAGGAGACATTTTCATTTTGAATCATCTTGTACTTGAACATTTAAGTGGGGTAAAAGGAGGTTTCCCCCTAGAAGAGGCTTATTATCTGAAATTATTTCTTTTTCAAGGCATTGAGTACTTTTCTTGAGGTTTTTCTATGCTATATTGATGTTTGGTTCTTAACAATCTTTTGTCAGTTCTGTACATTTTTGGGTTGGGAGGACTGTTCCATTGAGTCTGGAGCACTCGTTTCAGTCAGGAACATTTTTTGTTTCACTCGAAAAGGTTTTTGTTTTCCCAAGATACGACCATTGTAGTCAGATCTAGAGGTATAAAGCCTGAATATGCATTTTTTAAATTTCTACAAAGTTTTATTTTGGTTTTATTTCGGTTTGATATTATTTGTTTCCCGATTGCTACTCTTTTAGATCTGCGTATTCTCTTTTCCCCGTGCCCTATGCGATCTCGTCAAATCAGAAACAGATAGGAAAAGGTGCATCTTCTGGGTAAGATAACCGAGATCTAACCCATGTTGTCATCGAGAAGCGAAATTTTTTTCTTCTCTGAAAAGAGTTTTTTCTTAGCACGCTCTCCAAGGTTGTCAACAACAACAACAACAACCCCAATTCTCCTTCTGAACATTACAATATGTTTTTCTAGACCATTTGGTTAAAACTCTCCTTATTAAGTAAAAGGTCTTGAGTTCAAGTCTCTCTTTTGTTACTTTTTTGAAAATGTTCATGCTAAAATTGTAAAGTGTATTTCACTTCAAGTATAAAAGTGAATCACTATAAGTAGCTTTAATATTTTATTTCAAAATTATTTATTTTGCATGCAGCTTTTCTGTTATAAAGTAACTTCATTGTAAAAGTGATCCCCACTTCTTTTTATAAAAGTGGGTCACTTCATAAAACAACTTACACTATCACGTGGTCAATTGGCTACCGTTTATGCCTTTTTTTAAAAGGGCATAACTCTCACATCAGAAGTCTGTTTTCAGTGTCATTTCTTTTAAAACCGCACAACTTTTCGAGATCTTTCCATCCAAATAATCAGTTATAGTTTTTAAATCCATATTATCTACATATTTAATATGGATTCTACAAGTAATGTTTTGCTTACTAGCACCAACTACTTCCAATGGAAATCTCATATGAAAGATTTATTAAGAAGTAAAGGCTTGTACCAGATTACCATGGAAATGAAAAAGAACCCACTGATGATGATAAGAAAGCCAAATGGACTAATAGGAGTGATGAAGCACATGGAATAATCAAAATGTCGATCTCTCCTAATTTAATATACCACCTCCAAGAAATTGATGACCCCGAAGAATCTTGGAAAAAGATTGAATCTGTGTTTGGTAAACTCAATATTATTCGAGTACAACAATTAGAAAATCAAGTACTGACCTTGAGTCCGAGTGTTTTTCTTGCCTTGGAAACTACCTATCTAGGTTTAAAACACTCTAAATTTTATGTGAAGAATGTAAGATAAAAATGGAGGAAGAGAGTTGCATATATCTTATTCTTTCTAAGCTAGGTAGTGCATATTCTGTTTTTGTATCAACCTTTTATGCCATGAGAGAGGCTCTAGGGAAAGCTTATAAAAAACCCACTCTTGATTCATTTTGTGCTGCTTTGATTAGAGAGGAAATTAAGCTTGTACAACTTTGAGTGATCAACATTGAAGGTACCTCCAACAAATCCTTAGTTGCCCGGTAGAAAGATAAATCCAAGAATCCCAAGAAGAAACATCCTTGCCACAACAACAAGCAATATAAGGGTCCCAAATCCACTCAGACAGTTTTTTCTCCGAATGGAGACAAAGCAACAAAATATAAAATTAAGAAGACTAACAGAAATTGCAACTTTTGTGATAAAGATGGTCATGATGAGTCCAAATGTTTCAAGAAGATGGAAGCTTTAGAAACAACAATGAAGAAGCACAACATCAATATTGATCCTACTTCTTCTTCTTCTTCTCATGGACATGAACTTTCTGCTTCTAGTTTCTCCTTCAATACACCTTCTACTTCTACTTCTGATAAGTGACTTATTGATTCTGGAGCATCTTATCATATGGATAAGGATAGAGACATATTTTCTACTCTAAATGAATGTAACACCAAGAAAATATTTGTTGGTGATGATATATCTCTTAGTGTTGAAGGATCTAGAACAGTACAAGTAGAAAATGGCCATTTCAATGATGTTTTATGTGTTCCAAGTCTTTCTTGTAACCTTCTATCAGTATATCAAACCACTCATTCAGGTGAAGGTAAAATCGTAGAGTTTTCACCTCACTAAGTTGTAATCAAAGATCTAAAATATCCTAATCATGTTCTTGCAACTGGAATTGATGATGATATTACTAGGTTGTAAAAGTTTGACAACTTTAGATCATTTTTCATCAGTTTTTGTTTCTCATAGCGATGACTTGAGAAAACTTTGGCATGAGCGGTTTGGTCATATAAACTATCTCTCATTGTAGCAACTATGTAATCAACATATGGTGACTGGTCTTCCTCTTGTTTCATGCAGAGATGGTGTTTGTGCCGGTTGTGTTCTTGGCAAACATCATCAGGACTGTTTTGAAAAACGTGCCTCCTAGCATGCCTCAGGTCCTTTGTAGCTTGTTCATAGTGATTTGTGTGGTCCACTTTATTCTCCTTCTTTTTCTAGGTGCAATTATTTCTTAACTTTCATTGATGACTTTTCCAGACGTACTTGGCTTTACTTATTAAAACTTAAGAGCAAAGTTTTTGACAAGTTTTTGGCATAAAATGCCCTTGTAGAAAAACAATCTGGACATCAAATTCAAAGGTTAAGAACAAATAATGGAGGTGAGTATGTGAACAATAATTTTACAAATTACTTCACTACACAGGGAATCCAAATGCAACACATCGTTCCATATACACCACAACAAAATGGTGTTGCTGAGAGAAAGAACCACACATTAAAATAATTGGCTAATTATATGATCCAATCTAAGGGATTAAGTCTAAAGTATTGGGCGAAAGCCATCAACTGTCCAAATTACATAGTAAATCGCACTCCCACAAAGGCTCTTAAAAATATAACACCGGAAGAATCTTGGACTAAAATTAAACCAGATGTAAGTCACTTCCGTGTATTTGGCAGTATAGCATGGGCTCACATTCCTGATGAGAAAAGGAAAGCATTTCATCCTAAAAGTGAGAAGTGTATATTGTTGGTTATTCTAAAGATGTCAAAGGTTACAGACTTCTTCAATCACATTGTAATGAAATTATTATTAGAAGAGATGTTAAATTTGATGAAAATTTCTTGGCCTGCGAGCCTAATTCGGCGTTTGTGCCTTCTTTGGCTTGCGAGCCTAATTCAACGGTTGTTCCTTCTTTGGCCTGTGAGCCATCTTCAACATTTGTACCTTCTTTTGATCTATTTTCTTCTTCATATGATGACAGTGAGGATGAAAATCCACCTCCGCCTGCTCACCCTCCTCCAGATGAGTCCTTTGAACCTGAACCAACACCAGTTCCACCGCTTCCTAGATGGGTCCATTCAACACGAGAAGCAACTGGTGATATTGTCGGTGATCCTTCATATCAACGTCGAAAACGTTCATAGTTCCAATGAGCCTCTTCTCTTTTGGCTCAAGTTTTAGAAACTCATGATCCAAAGACATTTGCAGAAACTTCAGGTCATCCATATTGAGATACATCAATGAATGAAGAGTATTTTTCTTTAATGGAAAACGATACTTGGGATCTTGTACCTCTTCCAAAAGGAAGAAAACTTGTCATATGTAAATGGGTCTACAGAACTAAGTATGCATCATATGGAAGTGTTGAAAGACATAAGGCTCGTTTAGTTGCCAAAGAATTTTCCCAAGTTGAAGGAATTGACTATCATGAAACATTTGCCCTTGTAGCCAAAATGAATTCCATCCACCTTGTTCTTGACCTTGTTGTGTCACATAAATGGGAGGTCCATCAGATGGATGTTAAATCCGCCTTCTTGCATGGAGATTTGTAAGAATAAATCTACATGGAACAACCTCTTGGCTATGTCCAAAATGACTCTAGCCTTGTTTGTCACCTTAAGAAATATCTTTATGGTCTCAAGCAACCTCCCCGAGCTTAGTATGCCAAAATGGACACCTTTCTTATTTCCACTGGATTCTCTAGATGCCATTCTCATCCTAATGTCTATACCAAGAAAGTAGGAAGCCATCTCATAATCCTTGCCCTTTATGTTGATGACCTTATCCTTACTGGTAGTGACTCAAAACTTTTAAACCATGTGAAAACCAGCCTTAAGAAGAAATTTGAAATGATAGACTTAGGATTTTTGCACTATTTCCTTGGCCTCCAAGTTTTGCAAACCAATGAAGGCATTTTTCTTTCCCAGTCTAAGTATGCTTGTGACCTTCTTCGTCGCTTTCACATGGATGATTGTAAATCGACCCCTTCTCCCTTTTAGTCTAGAGTCAAGCTTACTACCACCTGTACTTCTCCTCAAGTTGATGCCACCATGTACTGTCAGTTAGTTGGTAGCCTCTTATACTTGATTCATACCCATCCTGATCTTTCCTTTGTTGTTGGTCTTGTTGCCTGATATATGAAAATGCCCCATGAAAGCCATTATAAAGAAGCTAAAAGGATACTTTGCTATGTTCCTGGTACAGTTTAGTTCAAGATACATTACATTTCATGGGGGACTCCTTTATTGGTTGGTTTCATTGATTCAGATTGGGCCGACGACCTTGATGATCGGAAGTCTACTGCAGGTTATGTTTTCAACCTTGGTTTAGGACCTGTCACTTGGGCTTGTAAGAAACAACAGGCTATTTCACTTTCTTCAATAGAAGCAGAGTACCGAGCAATAGTAAATGCAAGTCAGGAAGGCTTGTGGCTTTGACATATCCTTTCAGAGTTTGGATTCCAGCAGCATCATCTGACCATCCTTTGGTGTGATAATCGGAGTGCCATCAAGCTCGCCAAAGACCCAGTTCAACATCAGCGTAGAAAACACATATAGCTCCACATGCCCTTCATCAAAAAGATCATTCATGATCAAGTTATTGAAGTTTTATTTTGTCCTAGAGAAGATCAAGTTGCAAACATTTTCACAAATTCTCTTACAGAAGCAAAGTTTTTCAAACTTCGATCTATGTTAGGAGTTCAGGAAGTTTTCATTAAGGGGGGGTAGGCTCTAATGCCTCCTTCCTTCTCCTATTGTGTCACTATTGTAAATCCTTCAATCCTATCCCAAGTTGTTCTTAAGAGGGGATGTTAGGATATTTAGACACTAAGTTAGTTAAAATCTACTTGGTCTAATATGTCATTAGACTAAAGTGTGTTTCTTAGTGCGTTTCTTTAGTATGCATTAGTATGCATTTGTAGTTAGGAAATCTAACAATCACTATATGTTCTCGACATAGAGTGATCCGATGGTTCATACTCTCCTCGATATTAACGGCCATTGATTTGTGGCTTAACACCCGATCGGTCCATGATCTCTATTTAAAGAGAATGGAGGGTCATTTGCCGATGATCGATTGTGAGAAACTCTCTTGTAAAATCTCTCTGTAATCTTTTTATTTGCAATAATAAACTACTCCAAGTGGCTGCATTGGCTGGGGCTTTACCATGTGAAAATATCGATGTGTTGATCTTTGATCTGGTTATGTGAGTGATTAATGAAGGTGTTCGTCCTCTATTGGAATACCTGTGCTGTCGAACATTTGTGATTGTGTACTTAGATGACATTTTTGTTTTTAGCGGGACTTGGGATGAACATGTAAGGCATGTAAAGCAGGTATTGGATACTTTGCAAAGGGAAAATATGTATGTGAAAATGTCTAAATGTGAATTTTTCAAGACCACACTTATGTACTTAGTTCATATTGTAGGAGGAGGACAATGAAAATTGATCCTTCTAAAATTGGGGTAATTGTAAATTGGCTTGAGCCAAAAAGTGCGACTGAGATCTGGAGCTTCTTAGGTGCAGTCCAGTATTGAACGAGATTCATTCCCAACTTATCCTTTATAGAAGCTCCTTTGCATGCCTTAACCAATGTGAAGAACACTTTTCAGTGGGAAGGAAAGAAACAAAAATCTTTCGATGCTTTGAAGGAAAAGATCAATACCGCACCAGTATTAGCACTGTCGAATATTCAACAACCTTTTCAGATCGACACAGATGCCAGTAGATATTACATGGGTGAAGTATTGATGCAATATTGTAAGCATATCTGTTACCACTATGAAAATTTTAATCAAGTTGTTGTTAACTATCCTACATATGATAAAGAGTTGTATGCATTAGTTCAAAGCCTAAAGAAATGGAATAACTACTTGTTAGGGAAGGAAGCAATCATACATACATATCACCAGCCCTTATAGTATCTCCAAGAACATACCAAACTGCAACAATCTCGACACTACAGATGGATGGGTTTTCTACAACAATTTCACTTGGTAATCAAGTACAAAAAGGGTACAAGTAACAAGGTAGTCGATATGCTTTCTAGACCTCCTATTGTTGCTTCTATTATTTTGAACAATACTTCTTTATCTCATGATAGCTATGTAGAGCAATATGCCATCAATGAATGTTTTAAAGAAGTATATGAGAAGCTAACCCATGGTGTACAACTAGAGAACTATTGTCTGTAGGGAAAACTACTCTACCATATTGGGAAGTTATGTATTCCTACAAGTGAATGAGTCCATGTAATACGAGAAGCTCACACTTCTCTTGTGTCTAGGAATTTTAGGGTAGGAAAAAATTCATCTCATTTGCAGAGGTTTTGTTATTGGCTTCAAATGAAAGAAACTGTAACTAAATATGTAAAGGGGTGTGTGATGTGTTCTACTTGTAAGCCCACTAATAGAAAACTTGGGCTATACTCACCACTTCTTGTTCCATCCCATCCATAGGAAAGTATTTACATGGATTTTCTAGGGGGTTTACCAATGACCAAAGGGGGTCATGATTATTTGTATGTCGTAGTGGATAGGTTTAGAAAAATGTGTATCTTGATGCCATGTAAAAAGAAGATCACTGCAAAGAAGACTGCTAATATCTTCTTTCAGTATGTTTGGGTTCACTTTGGGTTACCCATGTCCATTGTCTCAGATCGAGATACTCGATTCCTTGGGGATTTTTGGACTAGCTTGTGGAGAATGATGGACACCAAATTGAAGAGGAGCACTACTTTCCATCCACAGACCGACGGACAAAAAAAGGTGGTAAACAAAACAGTGGTACTTTTGCTTCGAGGCTACTGTAGCAAGCATCCCAAGTTATGGGATGAATAGATACCCTATGTAGATCATGCTTATAACCAAGCTTTACATTCATCCAGTCAGATTTCACCTTCTGAGATATGTTTTGGGTACCTACCCAAGGTTCCTTTGGACTTAATGTATGGGATAGATGTTGATTTGAATGAAGAATGAACAAAGGACAGAGCCTGCAAGTTCATCCAAAGTATCCGACAAATACACTAGGAATTCAAGGAACAATTGGAGAAAATTCAAGCACAGTATAAAGCTCGACATGACAAGCACATGGTTGATCATCAGTTACAGGTTGGAGACCGGGTATTGCTTCACATCAGTAAGGAATGATTGAAAGGTGAAGGAAATAAACTCAAGCCCATTCGCTATGGAACCTTCACTATCTTGGAGAAAAGCGATACTAATTCTTTTCGTTTATATATGTCACCTTATATGCATATTTACTCCATTGTGAACGTAGAGACCTTGAAACTTTTTGAGCCTCCCATGATCATGGATCAGGATGAGGAAGTTTCAATACCTTCAGTTGATGAGCTTTCACCTGAGTACTTGGATGAGTTACAGGAAGATATCATCCTGGATAGAAGGACGAGGACTTTGCATAGGGGTGATGTTGATTATCTTCGAGTAGGCTTAAAGGGAACACATCCAAGCAAGGCAAAGTGGATTAAAAATGAGAAAGTGAGGGGACTCTTCCCTCACTTACCTATTGATTGATGAAAGCTTTTAGTGGTCGAAAAATCTCTCAGTGGGAAGGCGTGATCCAAAAAGGATCTAGAGAAGGCTAAGAACAACTCATAACTTGCAGAGACAACTCAAGATACTCAGACTGGCTTCAACAGATAGAGAAAGGGAAAAAATTCAAAGTTCCCAAAACTGAGTGAAAATGACATGATCGCGAAGAGCGTGTTGTAATATTTCCAACAACATAAACGACTCGTCAAACAGAGTTACAGATCAAAAGATATTCATAGTCAAAGTTTTGGTCAACCTAGCCCAGTCAGCAGGGATGAGTCAACATTCATACTGCTGACGTCAACATCAGTAAGGATGACGTTGTTAATGTTTATTCCATTATTATAGTTCTTTTCATTTCACTAGATAAGAGCATCATAAGAACAAGATCACTGAGAAATACACATTCACAAGAGACACAACATTTATCCTAGGAAACCCTCCAGGGGAAGAAAACCCAGCAAAAACTTCCTTATCATAAATTGCCAATGAAATGTTCAAGAGATAACTCAAACCAGTACAGATAGTCCTCTCCAAGAGATGCACCACTCTTCTTCTCCTCTCTCCAACTGGTAATTGCAGCTTGCCTCATAAGAAAATCAGCAAGTGAGTTGTGTGTTAAAGTGAGGTGCTAGCCTCCCTATATATATAAGACTGGCACGTGTGAAAGGGTTTCACTGGCAGGGCCGACCTCTCACTCTCGGTTGGTAAACCCACCTTTAATTTAATTCTGGGCCTCAATAATAACTACTGGGGCTGACTTCTTATTCTGCCTATTACAATTGTTCAATGACCAATCCGCAAAAGGGGATTTGATCCTAATATAATTACCGACATGATTAATCCACAATGGGGATTAATCCAATGAATAAAATAACAATAAGAATAAGAATACTCTTCACAGTTACATTATTTCAACACTCCCCCTTAACAAGAAGGGTCTTCTTCAACAGCATCAGGCGACAGAGGTCTGCATCATCAGTGGCATTAGGAGGATAGTATCGTCAATATCATCTTGAAACATTGGCTAACATATTTACGAGTCATGGGAAGTTTTCTTCATCAGCAAAATCATCATTCTCGAAAGAATACCATCATCATCTGCATCAAAATGTATCAGTAAAAATGATACCTCATCACAGCACTAGGTTGGCACATCACAGTACTACACTGGCTCAATGTCACAGCTGTTAAGTTGGTAGCTCAGTGTTAGTCACATCTTGCTTTACATCTAACAATGAGGTCAGAAGCAAGGAATCATCTTGCTTTACGTCTAACAACCAGGTCAAAAGAAAGGAATACATCATCATCTCGCTTTACATCTAACAACGAGGTCAGAAGCGAGGAATCATCTTTCTTTACGTCTAACAACTAGGTCAGAAGCAAGGAACATATCAACATCTCTCTTTACGTCTAACAATTAGGTCAGAAGCGAGGAATCATCTTGCTTTACGTCTAACAACTAGGTCAAAAGCAAGGAACACACAGCATCATGCTTTACGTCTAACAATGAGGTTAGAAGCAATGACTCATCTTGCTTTACGTCTAACAGCGAGGTCAGAAGCAAGGAACACACAGCGTCATGCTTTATGTCTAACAGCGAGGTCAGAAGCAATGACTCATCTTGCTTTACGTCTAACAGGGAGGTCAAAAGTAAGGAACACACAACGTCATGCTTTACGTCTAATAGCGAGGTCAGAAGTAATGACTCATCTTGATTTACGTTTAATAGCGAGGTCAGAAGCAAGGAATGAATATATATATACTCCCCCTTTCAGGGAGTGTCCTTTCGGACTATACCAAGCTTATCTCGAAAGTGTTCAAACTTTACACGAGATAGAGGTTTGGTCAACACGTCAACAACCTGTTCATCCGTGCTAATGTACTGGATCTTCAAGGCTCCTCTTTGTACCATGTCACGGATGAAATGATAGCGGATCTCTATGTGCTTCGACCTGTCATGGAATATGTTATTCTCTGTCATCTTTATGCAGCTTTGGTTGTCACATAGAATCAGGGTTGCTCTCATCTCCAAGTCAAATAGGCCAGTCAGCAACTTTCGAAGCCATATAGCTTCGTAGCTGGAAGAACATGCGGCAATGTACTCTGCTTCTTCTATGCTGAGAGTAGTATTGGATTGCTTCTTACTCTGCCACGAGATCATGGTTGATCCCAAACTGAAACAACATCCGGAAGTGTTTTTTCTGTCTGCAACGCTTCCTGCCCAATCTACATCAATATATCCACTCAATGTGAAGTCATGATCTCCATCATAGCTGAGACCATAATCCATTGTACCTTTAAGGTACCTCATCACATGTTTTACAGCCACTAGGTGAACACGTTTGGGCTCTACCAGAAACTGACTCAAGGTGTTCACTGCAAAACAGATATATGGTCTGGTGTTCGTTAGGTACAACAGCGATCCAATAATCTGTCTGTACAGTGTAGCATCTATCAAGTCTGACGAAGTATCGACCAACAGCTTCAGCTTCGCTTCCATGGGTGTATTCATGGGCTTTCATTCTAGCATGTCAAATCTCTTTAAGATTTCGACCGTGTACTTCCCTATGTTAAGGAAGATTCTTTCTGAACTCTGCCATACCTCAAGTCGTAAGAAGTAATGCATTAGACCAAGGTCTTTCATTTCAAATTCTGCGGCAAGTCTCTGTTTACATTCATCGATGAGCTTTTCTTCTCCAGTTAAGAATAAGTCATCCACATACAGTAGTAAGATTACTGGTTCATTATTCATAATTTTGAAGTAGAGATTTGAGTCTGTTTTACTCTTGGTAAAGCCTAAGCTCATCAAGAAACTGTCTATATGGCCATACCAAGCTCTAGGAGCTTTCTTCAATCTGTATAAGGCTTTCTTCAATCGACAGACATGAGACTTCCTATCTTCAACCTCAAATCCTTGGGGTTTCTCTATATACACTTCCTCTTTGATAACACCATTCAGGAAAGCTATCTTCATGTCCATCTGGTGCAACTTCCATTTCATGTTGGCAACAAGAGCTATAATGGTTCTGATCGAAGTGTATCTGGCCACAGGAGCAAATGTCTCTTCATAGTCAATGCCTTCCTTCTGGGAAAAGCCACGAGTGACAAATCTTGCTTTATATTTCTCAATACTTCCATCAGTAGCACGTTTTATTTTGAAGAGCCATTTTGATGATACCACATTCTTACTTTTTGGCTTGGGAACTATTTCCCATACATCATTCTTTATTATGGATTGGTATTCCTCTATCATGGCATCTGCCCATTCCTTCTTTTGAATGGCCTCTTCAAGGCATGTAGGTTCTCCATCAAGTAGATTGCACATCAAAGCCGTGTAACTGGAGAATGGCTTTGGTCTTTTCACCTATCTCATGGTTCCTTATGGAACACCATACTTCTCTCCATCTTGAATAAGCTTGTTATCCACATTTTTGGTTATCGAGATGATATTATGATCATGACATGATAATGGAAGATCAAACTCTTCATTAAGAACATTTTCCTGAATAAAGTTACACTTGTCATTTTCTCAAAATCATATTTTAAAAATAGTTCGCAGGCTGCATATATATTCTCCTGCGACAATCTTCATTCCCGCAGGCTGCATTGAGCTTGACTGCGAACCTCTCGCACTGTGCTCAAGGCCAGGGTGCGAACTTGTTTTTAAAAGAAGGAAAATGAATAAGTTCTCGATCCTTCTAGAAGGAATCTTCTAGAAGGATGAGTTGGAGTTCGAATGGTTGGCAAAATACTGGCTTTCCAGATATCTTGGGATTACTCCCTA
>JASDQU010372477.1:0-12997 GCA_032191745.1 Picea mariana
AACCTCTTTTAAGGACACACACATGACATAAAAGAAAACATATAAAGGAAAGAAGAGAAAACAATTGGATCACTTGGAAGATGAATTAAAAAATATAAATCCATCCACTTTTGATGTAGAATCAAAGACTAGGGAAGAAGTTGAAGCATGATTGCTAGACATAAAGAAATACTTTGAGATTTATAATTATTCTAGTAATATGAAGGTGAGAAAGCCCATTTGTAATTTAAAGGGGAAGGGAAGTATCTGGTGGGAAGACCTGTAACTAGATAAAGTATTGAAAGAGAAAATGATGGAATGGTTAGAATTCAAGAAGAATTTCAAGAAACAATACCTATCAGAAAGTTATTATGAAAGAAAAACTAAAGAATTTTACGAATTACGACTAGGAAAAATGTCTATGGATGATCTAATTAATACATTTCTAGATGTGCTAAGGTTTGTGCCTTATTTCAAAGAAGATAAAGTAAATATTCAAAGGTTCTCGAGTTTTCTACAACAGTCTTATAAAGAGATAAATGAATTTGATAATCCTAAATCTTTGAATGAGGTTTTTCAGAAGGCTAGAATGTGTTATGAACAGTATAAACATAGATCTGAAACTCCTAAGGCATGGAAATAAAAGAAACATGATAAATTGAATCAATGAAATAAATATTTACAACCGACCCCTTACCACAACATGACTAAAGGATTCCAAAGGAATGACTATCCCTCTCGCACACAGCAGGCTCAGGGGGGAAATAAACCAATTAATTTGGGATTTAAGAAGATAATGGATAGTCCCAGGAAACGTTGAAATGTTGGGACTGTGGGGAGCCCCATCTGCAGAGAAAATGTCCACACTTAAACCCATTAATTAAAACTTTAATCCGCAATCTACAAGAAGCTTCAAAAGTTGGAGATATTGGTAGAACTTCATAAAATCAATGCATCTTTGGATGGCACGCAAACAAATCATCAATCCACTATTGTGGAAGTTGAAGGTAAAATTAATAACAACAATGTAGATATACTAATTGACCCAGGATCTATTTTAAGTTATATTACCCCAACCTTAGTAGAGTCGAACAAGCTAAAGAA
This sequence comes from Picea mariana, assembly GCA_032191745.1. NCBI lineage: Eukaryota > Viridiplantae > Streptophyta > Pinopsida > Pinales > Pinaceae > Picea > Picea mariana. Next base: position 1,084 of record JASDQU010372477.1, read on the forward strand.
GGTGAAACATGCTAGTAGAGTCGAACAAGCTAAAGAAGGTGAAACATGTTAAATCCTGGTTAGTAAATTTAGCAACAGGGACAAAAAGAAAGGTAAAAAAATTGTTTATGATTGTGAACTAAGTAAAAGTGGTCATAATACAAAGTTAAATATGAACATGTTACCTTTAGGGTTGTATGAATTAAATATTGGAATGGAATGGTTAGAAAGGAATAAAGTGATACTGAACTGTTATGAAAAGTCATTTGTGTACAAGGATGAAAATAGTACAATGAGACCAATAAAAGGAATCAGAAAACTAGTTTTTGTTAGAAAAATATCAGCAATGCAATTCAAGAAATGTATTAGTAAGGGTTGAAAGGTGTATAGTATTCAAGTAACTAATCTTTTGGAAAGATAAAGAAAACTAGGTTTGGAATACTTTGCAATCCTTCATGTATTTAAATATTTATTCGTAGAAGAGATACCTGAACTACCTCCAAGAAGAGAAATAAGTTTCTCTATCAATCTACTACCTGAATCTGCCCCAGTATCAAAGACACATTATAGAATGGTGTTCGTAATCTAGCATAACTAAAAATTCAATTACAAGAACTACTGGATAAAGAATACATTAGACCAAGTGTTTCACCATGGGGAGTATCAGTTTTATTTGTTAAAAAGAATGATGGAATGCTAAGATTATGTATTGATCATCATCAATTGAATAAAATGACAATTAAAAACAAATACCCTTTACCTAGGATCAACGATCTCTTTGACCAGGTTGGAGGACAAAACATATTACATGAGCTAGACTTGAGATCTAGTTATCATCAAATCAAGATAAAGGATGAAGACGTAAACAAAAGAACATTTAAAACACGTTATGGACATCAACAATTTTTAGTGGTTATTTTTGGACTTACTTATGGACCAACAACTTTTATGTGCTCGATGAAAAATATATTTAGCCATTATTTGGATAAATTAGTACTATTCTTTATTGATGATATATTAATCTATTCAAAAACTGATGAAGAACATGAACAACATTTGAAAATAATGTTACAGACTCTAAGAGAACATATATGTAATGAACCTCAAAAAGCACCATAATTTTATTGTTTCAATATCTAATTCCATTTCATTTAAGCTCAGAATTTAAGAGAAGGTGAGATTTATTTCTGTCCATAAACTAATTATGAAAAGTTCAAAATACGTAAAGGTGCATGTCTTCATGGCAGACAACACTAAAAAAAAACATCACGCTAAAAAATATTTGTAACTAGTTTAAAACCTTCCTATGCAACAAATTCTGTACTTGTCACACCCTGCACATAGTGACTTATAATGATTATCTTTTATCACTATCCTGTCTCTATCTCAGATGAATATTCTCCATCGATTCTACCAGCCCATTCCTTACCATATTAGATTTGTTCATATAAACAATAACTCCTACCCAGTTTCTACATTTTTTGTGAAAAAACAGTGATCAAACGGGTTGTCGGCTATTACAAGTGCCGAACAAAACCACAGATCCCGCTATTTTCTAAAAATCTGAAATCCGGAAAAACTATGGGCCCAACACTTGAGGTTTCAGGGTTTCACGAGTACAGAAGACAAACATCAACACACAACAACTCCCGAAATTGCAAAAGATGACCAGTATTTTAGGATTTCGCGAGTACAAAGCTAATCATCAACACACGACAACTTCCAAAATTGCGAAAAGTGACTAGCATTTCGGGATTTAGGAGTTTGATATTTCACGAGTACAAAGTCAAACATCAACACACAACAACTCCCAAAATCGCGAAAAGCGACCAACATTTTGAAATTTCGGCGTTCGGGATTTCGCAAGTACAAAGCCAAACATCAATACATGACAACTTCTGAAATTGCGAAAAGTGACCATCATTTTGGGATTTCGACATTCGAAATTTCGCGAGTACAAAGCCAAACATCAACACACGAAAACTTCCAAAATTGTGAAAAGTGACCATCATTTCGGGATTTCGGAGTTCAGGATTTTGTGAGTACAAAGTCAAACATCCACACACAACAACTCCCAAAATCGTGAAAAAGGTATGTGGGATCAACACTTCAGAGTTTTCGGGGTTCGGGACATCGCGAGTTCAAGTTCCCCAACATCTCATGTAACAAACCTCCGAAATGAAAAAAAGAGAAGGTTGGACTAGCGCTTCGGGGTTTCGGGGTTCGGAACTTCGTGAGTTCAAGTGCTACAAACCTCTTATGTAACAAATTTCCGAATGGACAAAGTGGAAAGGTTGGATTAGAAGATTGCAATATCTTCTGTTGAAAAACTAAGGTGATAAATTAGTTAAAACACAAAGGAAGAGAGTACTCTACTTCTACTGAAATTTTCACATTATCTAAAAATTTCATGATCTTTGTCCTTTAATGGTGTTTTTGCTTTCGTTCTATGAGACAATAGGTGTAGAAGGATTCAATTTCCGTTAGAATTCAAAAATTCCAAACTTATGAGCTTTAAACGTATAGACTCTATAAAAGGGTACACCAGGGTAACAATTTTCTAGAAGGTAATTTCCAAATTTGTCATAGACCTCAACTATGAAAACGGGTAGACCATTCTCAACAAAGAAAGCATAAAAATCTTCTGATAGGCATCGATCCTCATGATTGTTCAGCATATGAAAAAAAAGGGGTATCCAGATTTCTTTAACCTTCCGAATTTTTTCATTCTATACACATCTAGTACCTTGTTTGCATGTTGTTAGTGCATGCAAAAAAATTCATACAAAACAGTGAAAGACATATATGTAGGTAATTATATGAGTATCCTTGTGATCCTTAAGGTTATTTCTATTTCATATTTCTCTTCAATTCTTAATGTAATAAAGTTCAAGAAATCTCTTTAAGGGGCAAGATTGTTCAAAAATCTAATGATGCATCTACATGTTTCCTTTCGGCACAAATTTACTCAATTCCAATTTGCTTAGTTTTAGATCTGTTTAATACTTTAGACATATAAATAAACCTATATATACACATATTGGTATTCTTCACACACATAGAGTATCCTAGCATCTCAACTTCAGATTAAACCTAACCCATAGATGGATCAAAATTCTTAAACTCAACTCGTATAAAAAAAAAAGGAATTTGCCCAGTACTTCCAGATTTAGGGAGGAACCACTCTAGTTTAGAATGTGATTGTAAATTTAGCACCACGATAAATGTCATCCATTGAAAGAATTATTTCAAAATTAGAACAATTAGATGCAAAATATCAGTTACACACAAAACATCCGAGAACAGAGAGGGGAAAGTTTACATTAATGCAATTAGATATAATCACTCAACATATACCTGACATCAATCAAACATAGCCATTCAAATAGACATGGGTAGATCAACATATCTTAATCCAATTTGCGGGAAGACAAAGGGAACAACCATGTTCCTCCCAACCGTAGAACAAGGTAGCCAAATTACTTGCCCAGTTCACCTCCTAGCCTGACCATGAATCCATGAGGGAGAACTTGAAGACTCCTCAACAATATTCCAAATTTTTCAGTAGTTATCCCCTTGCCTCACACTTGCTCGACAGTTCTTATAATATCAAGAGGACTCGCAATCCTTTCCCCAACATACTTGGCAGCGTCCTACCTCCTCGCATATGCTATTTATCAATTTTTGCCGAGTAATTTTTCCCTCCTTTGGAGATTTTTACAGCTCTCTTAATCCGTAATTTTCAGGGGCTGCCAGTGGCCAAATCTCTGATTTTCCACTTCTCATAATTAGTCCAGAGGCAATTCCAACATGTTCCCCACTCATGGAGTCATGATCAACTGATTTTAACATGGTTGTTCCATTTGTCCTCCTGCATTTAATATATAAATATTTTTCTTTTATACAAGTGTCATAGTCAACTAGTTAGTTGAGTTAGATCATATCTCTACCCAACAATCATAATAATTAATTATAATTATTAAATTTGAAATTCAAAATTTCCATAAATGGAAAAAAATTCCAGATTCAAATTTGCCAAAAACGGAAATAAATTTCCAGCACATTTCAAAAATAAAAATAATTTATTTTTGGGGAATGTCACATCCTTTCCCCCTTCAGTAAAACACTGTCCTCAGTGTTCGTTCCTTGGAACAGGATTGGATGAGATTTCTGCAAATCTCCCTCCAATTCCCAAGTGGCCTCCTCACGACTAAAGTGCTTCCATTGCACCTTTACCTGAGCGACAACTCTGTTCTTAAGTGTTATTTCTCTCCAGTCCAGAATGCGTAGGGGTTCCACTTGGAACTCTCCTTCGAGTTATACCTGCACCAAGTTCCAATCTATCATATGAGTAGGGTCATGAATATACTTTTTCAAAAAAGAAACCTGAAATACATTATGAATTCTTAGATTAGCTGGGAGTGCATCTTGATATGCTACGGGTCTAATTCGAGATAGTATCTCGAAGGGCCCACAAAACCTGGGTTCCAGCTTGGCACAGTTCCCCAACTTCAACGAGATTTTTCAAGCTTTGAACTTCAAATAAACATGATCTCCCACTTGAAATTCCAAGTGTCTTCTTGTATGATTTGCATAGCTCTTCTGTCTGTCCTATGCTTCTTTCAAGTTCTATTGTACCTTCTTACCATGTTCTCCATTTCTTGGAGCATCTCTGGTCCAACCATGAGTCTGTCAGTCAGGTTATCCCAACTAATTGGAGTTGTACACTTTTTACCGTACAGTATTTCGAAAGGTCTCAACTTAGCTAAGGTTTGGTACCCATTGTTATATGCAAATTCTACCAAGTGTAGGTAGTCTTCCCACTTGTTCAACTTTGTTCTTACATACATGCAGAGCATATCCACTATGATTTGGTTTTTCCTCTCAGTCTGTCCATCTATTTGTGGATGATAACTTGTACTGAAATTCAAATTAGTATTTAGCCCTGCAAACAAGTCCTTCCAAAAAGAGGATGTGAATTTTACATCTCTATCTAAAATCACCATTTTAGGAATACCATGCAGTCTAAAAATTTCTTTCATGAATATTTCAGCAATATTAATAGCTTTAAAAGTAGACTTTACAGGAACAAAGTGTGCAAAATTACTGAGTTTATCGATTACAACCATGATTGAATCATTATGTTTTTGAGTTTTAGGCAAACTTGCTCTAAAGTCTAGTGATATGGTCTCCCATTTCCATTCTGGTACTGGTAATGGTTGTAATAGGCCGGCTGGATGCTGGTGTTCGGCCTTAACCCGGTAACAATCTTGGCACCTAGAGAGGTACTCTGCTATTTTTCCCTTCATGTTAGGCCAGTAAAATAGTTTTCTGAGTGCTATTATTGTTTTCTGGTAGCCTGGATGGCCAGAATATGGTTTTTCATGCACTTCATCCAAAATAGTTAATTTATGCTCTGTTGAATCTGGTACGTAAAGTCTGTTTTTAAATCTTTATAGTACCTTCTTGTCGATACTTATAACTAGTTTATCTAAGTTTGCGATACTATTTTGAAATTATTCCATCATCTTAGTGTAATGTCTGTCATTAACACCTGTCATTCTTACTCTTTATTCCAGATCACTTTTTGCCCTGCTGATATTTATCTCAAATAACCCATGGATTCTGTGGCTTAAAGCATCTGCTACTTTATTTTCCTTACCCTTAATATGTTTGACCTCAATGTCGATTTCACTCAAGAAGTCTATCCACCTTGCTTGTCTTGCATTAAGGTCTGGCTGGTTAAACAGATATTTCACCCCACTATTATCCGTCAATAGTAAGAATTTTCTACTCATTATATAGTGTTGTGACATTTTTAAGGCATGTATTACTGCTGCCAATTCTAATTCACGAGTGACATAATTTCTCTCATGTTCTTTTAATTTCCAGGACTCTTAACAAATTATGTGCCCTTCCTGAGTTAGAACACCACCTAGTCCCTCTTTACTTGCATCAACACATACTGTGAAGTCTTTATCTGGGTCGGTTACCTTCAAAATGGGTGCTAATGTCAATAATTCTTTTAACTTGTTAAAACTGTCTTGACACTTTTGCGACCAGTTAAACTTGGTCCCTTTCTTTTGTAATGACGTCATAGGGTAGGCTATCTTGGATAACCCTTCTATAATTTTGTGATAATATCTGGTGATTCCCATGAATGACCGAATATCTTCCACATCTTTAGGTACTGACCACTATACAATGGTTTTTATCTTTTCCAGGTCTACGACAATACCTTCCGAGGAAATGACATGTCCTAAATATTGTATTTCCTTTTGATAATAGTCACATTTGTCGAATTTTGTGTAAAGTTTGTGTTTCCTTAGTGTTTGCAGAACTATTCTTAGGTGTTCATCATGTTCCTCCTCCGTTTTAGAATAGACCAAAATATCATCGATAAATACTACTACAAACTTGTCTAAGTACTGGCTGAAAATGTTGTTCATCAAGCACATAAATGTGGTTGGTGCATTAGTGAGTCTGAAAGGTATGACTTCAAACTCGTAGTGTCTGTATCTTGTACGAAAAGTTGTTTTGTTTATTTCCTTGTCCTTTATTCCTTGATGATAACTGGATCGTAAATCCAATTTTGAGAAGATCTTGGCCCCACCAACTTGATTGAACAGATTATTTATCCTGGGTAAGGGATATTTGTTCTTAATGGTTTGTTCAGTTGTCTATAATTGATACATAGTCTTAGAGTACTGTCTTTCTTTTTCACAAAGAGGACTGGTGCTCCCCATGGTGAGACACTTGATCTGATATACTCTTTGCCCAACAATTGCTATAATTGTATTTTTAATTCTGTCAGTTCTGGTAGACTCATTTGGTAGGGTGCTTTTGAGATAGGGGTTGATCCGGGTAGTAAGTCTATGGAGAAATATATTTCCCTTCTAGGAGGTAATTCTGGTATCTCATCCACAAACATGTTTCTGAATTCACTTGGATGGCGTAAACTTGACATCTCTTTCTAATACATTTCTTGAGTTGCATTACTGAAACCTGTTTGGCTGACATAGGTTTTGGTATTCCTTGGGTTGATCTAACAGTGCCAAAATTATCTTTATAACTAAGTATCTTTATATAATAGTCTAGTACTGATTTGTGTTGTTCCAACCAATCCATCTCGATAATCATATCATAAGATCCTAGTGGTAGGATGTTCAAATTGGTCATTATATTTTGACCATCTAAGATGAACTCAACATCATAAATAAAGTTAACTACTTTTCTTTTAGCACCTGTTTCTAGTTGTACAAGCCAAAATTTTCCATGCTTTTGTTTCTCAAGTTTATTCAACTCTACTACATCGGGAGTAATATAACTTAATGTAGCTCCAGGGTCAATTAAAACAAAAATTCGAGTGTCATGGATATTACCTTCAATTTCTACCACCGAGGAATGGTGGTCAGCTTGTCGACCATCTATGGTTGCATTTATCAGATGCAAACTTATGTCGATGTCTCCCACCGTCGAGGCTTCCAGTAGATTGTGGAAAGTAGTGCTTCTTGTTGCAATTAAACGAGGGCAGTTCCTCTTTAGATGAGGCTCTTCACACTCCCAGCACTTTAATGGCTTGCGAGAGTTGTCCCCAAACTTCTTCTTTCCCAGGTGTACCAGTTTACTCTACCTTGCGTATTCAGATGGTTGGAGTGAAAATCCTTCCTTGGGAAACCTTTTGTTGAATTCTAATAAGGAGTTGGCTGGTATCCCTTCTTCCACTGGTGCATTCCATCTTGTTTATTATCCTTCCAGGTCTTGGGAAACTCTACCCACTGTTTATACTAGTCATAGAACATTCATTCCTTCTTGATTGCCTCAATCAAGGATTTGGGGCTGTCAAACTCAATTCTATCCCGGTGAGCCTTTGGTAAACATCTTAAGAATAACTGGATCTTTACCTTGTCCTCCTGGATGTATGGTACGAACCTTAATAGTTCTAGAAAATTATTTATAAGGTCCTCCATTGTCATTTGTCCGATTCGTAATTCATAAAATTATTTCATCTTCCTTTCATAATAGCTTTCAGAAAGGTATTTTTTCTTGAAATACTTCTTGAAGTCAAACCATTCCAACTGTTTCTCCTTTAGACCCTTGGCCAATTTCAGGTCCTGCCACCAAATGTTGGCCTTCCCCTTCAGATTGTAGATGGCCATTCTGACCTTCATGTTGCTGGAATAGTTGTATATTTGGAAGTATTTTTTGATGTCCAAGAACCATGCCTCGAGTTCTTCTCCTGTCTTGGATTCTCCATCAAAAGTAGTTGGTTTAATATTTTTAAATTCTCCTTCAAGGTGGTCTGTTTGTTTTATTTTTTTGTCTGGTATGGTTTTGTCTTCAGCTGACGGTGTCCCTTCAGATGAACTGTCTCCTTTTTTTGTTTTCGCACCAGAATTCTTGGAGGCCCTCTTTCTGATCTCTTCCTCATGGTTATCATCTTTTGGGATTTTCTTGGTTACTATACTACGCAGTAGGACTTCATTTATCTCGTGTTGTTCCTACTGTGTCTTCTTCAATTTTTCATTGTCGACCTTGAAAACCTGTAGTTCAACAATAAGGTTCCTTATTGTTTCCAACACCTCTGTGGGTGAGCTTCCATCATTGTTCTATCTCGAATCTCCCGAGAGTCCTTACTATGGATTCCCTTCCATCCTGATTTCTGCACCTTCTTGAGCTGACATTATTTAACACAAAACAAAAAAGATTTATGTTTGTAATCCACAAGATTTATTAGTTTTTTCATAAATCAGAATATATACTAAGCAATTAATGTGGCCCTGTTCAGGCCCGGTGTTGTAACTTTTTCTCTGATACAATATGTAATGAACCTCAAAAATCACCATAATTTTTTTTTTCAATATCTAATTCCATTTCATTTAAGCTTAGAATTTAAGAGAAGGTAAGATTTATTTTTGTCCATAAACTAATTATGAAAAGTTCGAAATACTTAAAGGTGCATGTCTTCATGGCAGGCAACACTCAAAAAAAACATCACGCTAAAAAATCTGTGTAACTAGTTTAAAGCCTTCCCGTGCAACAATTTTTGTACTTCTCACGCCCTGCACACAGTGACTTATAATGTTTATCTATTATCTCTATCTTGTCTCTATCTTGGATGAAGATTCTTCATCGATTATACCAGCCCATTCCTTACCGTATTAGAGTTGTTCATATAACCAATAACTCCTACCCTGTTCCTACAGTTTTTGTGAAAAAACAGTGATCAAATGGGTTCTCGGTGATTACAAGTGCCGAACAAAACCATGAAACCCATTGTTTTCTGAAAATCCAAAATATGGAAAGACTATATGCCCAACACTTGGGGTTTCAGGGTTTCATGAGTAAAGAAGCCAAACATCAACACACAACAACTCCCAAAATTGTGAAAGGTGACCAGTATTTCGGGATTTTGGCATTCAGGATTTCACGAGTACAAAGCCAATCATCAACGCACGACAACTTCTGAAATTGCAAAAAGTGACCAGCATTTCGAGATTTCGGAGTTCGGGACTTCACGAGTACAAATTCAAACATCAACACACAACAACTCCCAACATTGCAAAAAGCGACTAGCATTTCGGGATTTTGGCATTCAGGATTTTGCGAGTATAAAGACAAACATTAATACACGACAACTTCTGAAATTGCGAGACGTGACCAAAATTTCAGGGTTTTGGTGTTCCAAATTTCGCAAGTACAAAGCCGAACATCAACACATGACAACTTCTGAAATTGTGAAAAGTGACCAGCATTTTGGGATTTCGGAGTTCAAGATTTCACGAGTACAAAGTCAAACATCCACACAAAAAAACTCCAAAAATTGCGAAAAAGGTCAGTGGGATCACCACTTTGGATTTTTCAGGGTTCGGGACTTCGCGAGTTCAAGTGCCCCCACATCTCATGTAACAAACCTCCGAAATGAAAAAAAGAGAAGGATCGACTAGTGCTTTGAAGTTTCGGGGTTCAGAACTTTTTGAGTTCAAGTGCTCCAAATCTCTTATGTAACAAACTTCTATTGAAATTTTCACATTATCTCAAAATTTCGTGATCTTTGTCCTTTACTGGTGTTTTTTATTTTGTTTTGTGAGATAGTAGGTGTTGAAGGATTAAATATCCATCAAAATTCGGAAAGTCAAAACTTATGAGTTTTAAACGTATAGAATCTATAACAGGGTACACCAGGGTAACAATTTTCTGTAAGGTAATTTCCAAATTCGTCATAGACCTCAACTATGAAAAGGTGTAGACCATTCTCAACAAAGAAAGCACAAAAATCCTCTGATAGGTATCGATCCTCATGATTGTTCAGCATCTGAAAAAAAAGGGGTTTCCAGATTTCTTTAACCTTTCGAATTTTGTCATTCTATACACATCTAGTACTTTGTTTGCATGTTGTTAGTGAATGCAAAAAAATTCATACAAAACAGTGAAAGAGGTATATGTAGGTAACTATATGAGTATCCATGTGATCCTTAATGTTCTTTCTATTTCATATTTCTCTTCAACTCTTAATGTAAGAAACAAGAAATCTCTTTAAGGAGCAAGGTTGTTCGGAAATTTAATGATGCATCTACCTGTTTCCTTTCAGCACAAATTTACTCAATTCTGATTTGCTCAATTTTAGATATTTCTTGTAGCTCTCTTAATTTTCAGGGGCTTCCAGTGGCCAAATCTCTAGTTTTCCACTTCTCATAATTAGTCCATAGGCAGCTCCAACATGTTCCCCACTCATGGAGTAATGGTAAACTAATTTTAACATGGTTGTTCCATTTGTCCTCCTGCATTTAATATATAAATATTTTGTTTTTATACAAGTGTCATAGTCAACTAGTTAGTTGAGTCAGATCATATCTCTTACCAACAGTAATAATAATTAATTATAATTATTAAATTCAAAATTCAGAATTTCCATAAATGACAAAAATTTCTAGATTCAAATTTTCCAAAAACGGAAATAAATTTCCAACACATTTCAAGAATAAAAATATTTTATTTTTGGGGAATGTCACAATATACTATATGTTAAATTTGATAAATCCAATTTTTTCAGAAGGAAGGTACAATATTTAGGACATGTAATATCGGAAGACGGTATTGCAGTAGACCCCCAAAAAATTAGAGTCATTATGGAATGTCCTATTCCTAAACATGTGGCATACATAAGATTGTTCATGGGGATTACCGAAGGTTTATCAAAGGATTTTCCAAAATCGCCTATCCTATTACATCACTACAGAAAAAGGGGATGGAATTTAATTGGTCTCAAAAATGTCAAGACAATTTTGATAAATTGAAAGACTATTAACTACAACACCAATACTTAAGGTGGAAGACCTATATAAAGACTTTACAGTTTGTGTGGATGCAAGTAAAGAAGAATTAGGAGGAGTACTAACCCAGGATGGACATGTCATTTCTTATGAATCACACAAAATAAAGGAACATGAAATAAACTATGTAACTCATGATATAGAGTTAGCAACTGTAATACATGCATTGAAAATGTGGCATCATTATTTAATGGGAGGAGAATTTCTATTACTAAAAGATAACAGTGGTGTAAAACTATAATGTACCCCAAATTTACCCAAAAAAATAAATAAATTATTAGGGACATTAAATATCTTTTATCTTCGAACAACTTATTTCAAAACATAACTTTAATATATGTACGTAGTTTTGTCTTTACCATTGACTTTCGTAAATCCTATGTTTACCATTTTACGGATACAACCATAATATCATGTAGAAAATACGTCATCTCTAAAATTACTCCATGCTATACAACAATCAAATATGTGACAGTTAAGGAATAACTTGACTATACCTTAGACTCCTAGTGAATATCATCCCTATTCATTGGTGAAAGGATAAATAGTTTAACATTTAAAATATTACAACCCCAAGTAGTATTACCACCATATCTATGTTA
>JASDQU010372477.1:17156-32375 GCA_032191745.1 Picea mariana
TAAATCTATTGATTTTCCTCTTTTAGGGTTAAACATGTTGAAGGACCCTAAAACAAAGGAAAATTCCTTAATCGAAAGGTATTCGAGTTCCAACTCTCGGTGTTCAAATTAAAACTCTTTACGTTAATTTTGTTAGTATTAGAGGGTCCTTACCCTTGAGTACTCTACTGTGATAAGTTTGAATCAGGTTTTCAATGGATAAACTAATTATTTGTAACTTACCTCTTAATGGAATACACAATTGTAAAAGAACTTCATTTGAATATGATTCCACAGTTAGAAAAACAATTGTATCATGTATTATGTAGACTATTAAATCTCCTTTTGTCTATGGGCCATTATATATATAGAATGTAATTTCTTTCAAATGTGAGGACTATTATTTTTTTTATCTTTGTTATATGGTACCTATACCAATACTAATATGGTATTCTACATGTATATTTATGTACATAAAATACATCTATATGCATATATGGAAATACACACAATTATCTTCTATTTGATCACATACCCACTTATAAATTTTCCTGAACACAACCAACAGTTCTAACATTCTTTATGCCTAGTCCAACATATACATATATTACTATCCATGCATATATACTTAACTCAGCTTCATTAACAATTAAAATTTCACAATAGATTTCTTATATTTACATAGTGAATATAATCAACTTGTAAAGAAAATTATCCTATAACCACTTCAATCTGTCAGCTATTAATTAACCAAAAATTCAACAAGGAAGCAAGTAGATGTACATATATGAATAAGATGCTTGAAAAACAAATGGAACAACCAATTTCCACCCAACCATAGAACAGAACAACCAAACTACTTGCTCCATTCACCCCCTAGCCTGACCATGAGTCCATAAGGGAGAATTCCAATGATCCTCTTTTGTTACAGTCCTCCTTTCAGATCAGAAAAATCCCCTTGCCTCACACTCAAACAATGTTCATAACATCAAGTTATATCCTCTCTAGAACATACTAAGCAACGTCCAACCTCCTCCCATATGTTGTATACCATGAGCATCTTTTTCATAGGTCTTTTTCCCTCCTTGGGAATTTTACTAGCTTTACAAATCCCTCATTTTCAGGGGCTCCTAGTGGTCAAATTCCTCATTTTTCACTTCTAAAATTCATCCCTAAGGTAACTCAAGTATATTCCCCAGTCATGGAATCATGATTAGTTGTTTTCAACCTAGTTGTTCCATTTTTCCTTCAACAATTAATATATAAAAATATTTGTCTTTTACATGTGTCACAGTCAATGAGTTGGTTGGGAAAATCAAATATTTTCCCAACAATCACAATAATTAATTACAAATAATCAAATTCCAAATTTGGATTTCCCATAAATGGAAATAATTTTCCAAATATGAATTTTCCCAAAACAAAAATTTATTCCTAAGTGCATATAGACTTTGACAGTTAATTATTTTTAGGGATATTACATCCTCTCCCCCTTTAGTACAACACTTTCCTCAGTGTTCATTCCTCTTTTACAATAGGGTTGGATAAGATTTTTGAAAATATTCCTCCAATTCCCAAGTGGCCTCCTCAGGAATAAAGTGTTTCCATTGCACTTTTACCCGGGAGATGGCTATGTTCTGTAGTATTGTTTCTTTCCTGTCCAGAATGCGTAGAGGTTCTGGTTGGAACTCACCTTCTTGTTCCACCTACAACATGTTCCAATCAATGATGTGAGTAGGATCATGAATATACTTTTTCAACAAAGAAACATGAAATACATTATGAACTTTTAAATTTGTAGGGAGTGCAAGTTGATATGCCATGTGTCCAATTCGAGCTAATATCTCGAAGGGGCCACAAAACCTGGGTGCCAACTTTGAATAGTTTCCTAGATTTAATGAACTTCTTATTTCTTTGAATTTTTAGTACACGTGGTGTCCAACATGAAATTCCTGGTGTCTTCTTTTCAAGTCTGCGTAGATTTTCTGTTATCATGTGCCTCTTTTAAATTTTGTTGTAATTTTCTTACCGTTCTCTCTATTTCTTAGAGCATTTCTGGTCCCATCATGATTTTGTCAAATGGGTTATCCCAGCTAATCGGAGTTGTACACTTTATTCCATATAGTACTTCGAAGGGGATCATCTTAGCCAATGTCTAATAACCATTATTGTACACAAATTCCACTAAGTGTAGGTATTCCTCCCACTTAGTTGGTTTCATCCTTATGTACATTCGTAACATATCTTCCATAATATGATTTGTTCGTTCAGTTTGTTGATCCATTTTTTATTGGTAGCTTTTTCTGAAATTCAAGTTAGTATTCAACCCTGCAAATAATTCTTTCCAAAACGTTGATGTAAATTTGACATCTCTATCTGAAATCACCATTTTAGGAATAACATGAAATATACAAATTTCCTTCCTAAATATTTCAGTGATGTTAATAGCCTTATAAGTAGATTTCACAAGAATAAAATGTGCAGATTTGCTAAGTTTATCAATCACTACCATAATCGAATCATTCTACTTTTGATTTTTAGGCAAACCTTTCATAAAGTCCAGTGAGATAGTTTCCCACTTCCATTCTAGTATAGGTAGAGGATGTAACAGGTCGGTTGGGTGCTAGTGTTCCACCTTCACCTATTGACAATCTAGTCACTTCGATAAGTATTTTGTTGTGTCACCTTTCATTTTAGGCCAATAAAACAACTTCCTCAATGTTGTTACCATCGTCCAGTATCCTGGATGACCAGAATATGGCTTCTTGTGTACTTCATAAAAAATTGTTAGCTTTAATTCAACAGAATCTGGTATGTACAACCTATTTTTGAATCTTAGGAATTCATTTCTATCCAAAATCAGATTTGTTATGTCCAAATTTTCTGCATTACTTTGTAAATCTTCCACTATTTTGATGTATTTTTTGTCATTACCACTTGCAGATTTTATCCTTTGTTCAATGTCGCTTTCTTCTCTACTAATACTTATCTCAAACAACCCATGAATATTTCTACTTAAGGAATCTGCCACATTTTTTTCCTTATCGTTGATGTGTTTTACTTCAAAATCAAATTCACTCAAGAAGGCCAACCACCTTGCTTTCCTTGCACTAAGATCTAGTTGACTGAAAAAGAATTTCACACCACTTTTAATGCAGACCTATCAGCTCTTGGGTCTAAGATCCGCTCACAGGATCGTTCTATATGCCCTTCGATCTAGATCATCACTTTTGGATTCTCTGCTACTTCATACACCTCCTTAAAATCTAGATCATCTCTATACATGTCCCTAAGATCATCAAAACCCAATGTTTTGACTCTAAACTCTTGCAACAACAAAACATTTCCTGCTCAAAGCATCACAACTTTGTTAGCAGTTCCAGAAATATTCTTAGTTACAAAAGTAAATTTCTACATGTATTCAACCCATTTTGCATGTCCTTGATTCAACTTCTTTTGTTGAGTCACAAATTGCAAAGCATTATTGTCACTGTATAAGAAAAACTCCTTAGGAATTAAGTAGTGCCTCCACTTATTCAATGCCTGGATAATAGCATAGAACTCCTTGTCATATGTGGAGTATTTCACTTTCACTTCATTCATATTCTCTCTAAAGTATGCTATCAGCTTGGCTCATGACTCCCCCTATTGCAAATCTTCTTGCATCAGATTTTACCTGAAATGTCTTTGTAAAACCAGGCAACACCAAAATTGGTTGTTCCGTAATTTTCCTTTTCAGCAAATTGAAGCTTTTCTCAGCCTCTTCTATCCAGTGAAAATATTTGTGTCTCTTCTTCACTGTGTCCATCATCAGTGCACTAATTCCACTAAAATTCCTAATGAAATTCCGGTAGAAACTAACCAATCCATGAAAACTTCTCACCTCAAAGATGTTCTTTGGTGATGGCCAATTCTTAATTACCTCCACCTTATCTGGGTCCATCCTCAACTTGTCTATAGAAATAACAAAACCCAAATAAATGAGCTCTGTCTTCATGAATAAGGATTTCTTCATGTTTATCAACAACTTCTCTTGTTGTAGCCTCTACATCACTGTATCCAAATGCTTCAGATGCTCTGCCTCTGTTTTACTGAAAATCAGTAGGTCATCAAGATACATAATGACAAATTTTCCGATGAAATCCTTCAGGACTTCATTCATCAACCTCATGAAAGTACTCGACGCATTTGTTAAGCCAAATGACATAACAAGCCATTCATACAATCCTTCATTAGTCTTGAAGGCTGTCTTCCATTCATCACCTTCTCTCATATGAATCTGGTGATATCCACTTTTCAAATCAATCTTTGAAAAAAAATAGGCTCCAGTCAAGCAATCCATCAAATCATCCATCCTTGGGAATGGAAATCTATATCTGATGGTTATCTTGTTGATTGCCCTCGAGTCAGTACACATCCTCCAGCCTCTGTCTTTCTCTGGACTGAGAACTGTCGGAACAACACATGGACTCAAGCTTTCTCTAACCAACCCTTTGTCCATTAAATCCTAGACCTGTCTTCTGACTTCTTCATTCTCCTGCGATGTCAATATGTATGCTGCTTTGTTTGGTAAACTAGCTCTAGGTATGAGATCAATATGATCACTCACACTTATGATCGGTGGCAACTGTTAGAAAAATAGGACCGCGAAGCAATAAAATAAAACAAATGTAGAAAACATAGAAGATACACAATACAAGAGAGATACAAATTTACGGGGTTCACCCAGTGTGGGCTACGTCCACCAGAGAAATTGCTAGGTCCTTCCTTTATTATTATCCAACAAATGAAGGGATACAACCTACAACAAAACTCGTTGTAACTTCCGCTTCTTTCTCTCACAGTCTCCTCTCTCAAAATACAATATTCGCCATCGATCATAGCCTCAATACATTTCCCTCATAAAAGAGGGTTTCCTTTTAGGTAAAAAAACCCTATCATAATCTCTACCGTTATATATGTGACCTTATAATGAATGGTGCCGATTTACAATGAAATCACAATATACATTTACAAGGCAAATTTTCCTTCGGGGGCTTCTCCCCTAAACCCCCACTGGGGGCCTGCTTTCCCCCAGCCCCCTCAGCCAGGGGGATAGCCCAACTGGACCCCACAGATGGGGTACCCACCATTTTCACTCCCCCACGTGGAAGAATGTACATACTTCTGGGGTGTAAATACTTCATGGGGTATAAACAAGGCTGAAAGAAAGGACCTCTGAATCTAGAAGATAATTAAGCTCCACAACCAATAGCAACGATCGAGGTAGTTCATCCACTATTATGTCAGCAAACTCTTCCAACAGTTTCTGAACCTCTTCTGGTAAATCATCTACCCTTGTGCTGGTTAAAACAATCTTTGGCTTTCTGAACACAATGAATTGTGGTTCCTCCTTCTTCTTAACCTCTGTAAGAAGTTCCTTCCCACTCATGAGAAGTACAATATTGTTTATTTCAGGTTTTACCTCTTTGTCCTTGATTGGCAACAGCATGTGAGTTCTCCCATTCTTATCTAGGGTGTATGCGTTATTCCTCCCATCATGAATCACATTCCTGTCATATTGCCATGGTCTACCCAACAATAGATGACAAACATCCATGGGAATAACATCACAGAGTATTTCATATTTATACTGTCATATTTTACGCTCAACTAAACATTGTTTAGCGACATTTACCTGATGTCCTTTCTGTAACCACAAAACTCTGTATGGGATCGGATGCTCAATCATCTCCAGCTCTAGATTTTCTGCTATCTCTGTAGAAATAAGATTATCTATGCTACCATTGTCCACAATGACCTTGCATACCCTGTCTTTGGTCTTGCAAGCAGTCTGGGAAATACTGTTTCTTTGCACTGGATTCTCCACCTCCTTCTCTAGCATTAAGAGAACTTTTCGCATCATCAGTGATCTTCCACCTTCAGCATCTTCTACCTCAACATTCCACCCCTGTGCTTCAGCGATGTGAGTTTCACCACCTTCTTTCTTTTTGTCTGGACACTCATAAGATTTGTGTCCATTCTTTCCACATGTGAAGCATTTACCACTCCACCTCTTCCTCTTCCTCTACCTCTGGTATGAGGAAAAATGTTTTCATCAGCATACTGACCTCTTTGTTCGGTATGCTACCCTCTCTGTGAACTTCCACCTCTCTCAGGTTGAGTTTGAGGTTTATGGCAGTCTTCCTTGGGTTTTTGATTTCTATCGTGGGCAACTGATTTGCCTCTAGGTTGACTTCTGCCTTGGCCTCTTTGATCCTTCTTTTGGCTCAACTTCTCTTCCGACTTTAGAGCCATTTGATAAGAATTTTCCACCATTTAGATGGTCATCATGCTCATCTCATCCTAAATATCATATCTCAGAGGATTCATGTACCTGGAAGCCTTTTCATCATCATTTTTGTGATGACCTTCCTGATGTTCAGCCTGTAGAATTCTTCAGTGTACTCCTTTACTGTCATCAACTTCTGTCTCAAATTTTTCATTC
Organism: Picea mariana; assembly: GCA_032191745.1. Taxonomy (NCBI): domain Eukaryota; kingdom Viridiplantae; phylum Streptophyta; class Pinopsida; order Pinales; family Pinaceae; genus Picea; species Picea mariana. Next base: position 23,623 of record JASDQU010372477.1, read on the forward strand.
TTCGAAACCGAGTAATATAGTAATCCCTGGGAATGAATATTACCTTCATCTTTGCGATCATCCTATCCCAACTCTTGATTTTTTGCTTGCCTTTACAGCATCTGTTAGCCTGTAGCTCATCCCACCACAATGTTGCATGTCCCTTAAGTCTTATGACGGCATGTTTGACCTTTTTTCCTTCCTCGACATCTTCATAGTCAAAATATGTGTCCAGAGCTCTAATCCAGTCTAGAAGCTCTTCGGCATCTAGATTTCCTTCGTATACTGGAATATCCATTTTTTCCTTAGCACCCATTCTTGCAACAACCCTAATCAGGAATTCGTTTGTTGCATCTTCTAATGTGACTTCTTCTCCTTCATGTCCAACTTCATCTTCACTTTCAAAATCACTAAGATGCCCAACACTAGTTGTAAACCTCTATGTTGTCTCCATATACTCGAGTGTGGCACATAGGTCACACATTTCTCCTTCTATGGCTAGATCAGGCATCTGCCTACCCCTTCTTCTTGGAATTTCCCTATCCTCTGGCGGATCAGGTGTTTGTCTATCCCTTATTTTCGAAGGCATGGTGAATCCTCCTGTTCCCTGCTACAGAAAGAAAAGGAATCTCTATGCTCTAATACCACTTGATGCAGACCTATCGGCCCTCGGCTCTGAGATCCACTCACAGGATCGTTCTATATGCCCTTCGAGCCGGATAGGCTCTTTCAGGTTCTCTGCTAGAATCCCCCTTCAAATCGATCCATAGGTTCTTTTTTGTGGTTTGCGAGCTGAAATTATGAGCCTTCCTCCTCCAATTCCATGATACTCGAGACCGCGAAATGGTTATGGTTGCCCTTTCGTCAGCGCCCTCCTTGCGTGACTGTCGTCTAGGCTAAGCACTAGTGCCTTTCACCTTTCATGCCTTCGCGAGTTCAAACATCAAGCCTTGCCCCTTTTCTTTCCTGAACCCCCAAGAGGCGAGATGTGACTTTTTTCCTCTCGTTCTCTCCTATTGTGACTTCGTGAGTCAAGGGTTCGAACCTTCGTGTATCTATCGACCCACTTGTCGGGCACCACTGTGCAGTTCTTCCACGTGTCCCTTGTGCTGGGTCTTGGCACTTCGTGACATCGCTTCTCAAAACTATGAGCACCCGAATTTTGGTCTTTTACCTTGAAAAACCCCGAATTCATGAGGTCCCTAGATCTCTGGCACCTGTCCTCCTTCGATGGACATCCTAGATTACTTCACAGCTTCACCACTCGCGAAGTTGAATGTTCCTGCTTTCTGTCCTCTAATGTTCGAGTTCTAGATATGGGTGATCTCATGAACCATGTCCTTCTTCCGACGAACAACTCAGATTCCTTTTCTATCTTGCCTTTCGCGATCCCATGAGTCTCGCTTCAATAGTTTTGACCCTTCACCTCACGAAACCCCGAGATGCGATTTCACGAGTGATCCAATGACCCTCATTTTTTCGGATTTTATGGTCCGATTTTCCCGATATTGCACTGGACGAATGCTGCAATAACTTCCTTGCTCCTCTACGAAATATGATGGCTTCTGGGACTTCATGAATCCTCCACGGAGGATCCTGACTATCAAATTCCTCCTTGACAATTTCAATGAAATGAACATGGTATCTTCGTGAAAACTTGTCTGCCTGAAAACCAAAGTGGTTGTGCCTCCTTCCAATGGTTTAAGGCACAAATTTCTTTGAGCTTGATTGAAAAATTCCCAAGTACCTTGGGGAAAACTCTTTCTCGCACTCCTTGCGACGATTCCCCAATACTTCCAAGTATCAGACTCTTTGACTCTATGCACTCTCTGCGACAACAGTCTTCCAATAACTTCGCTCAGTTTGAAAACATCGAGACTTCACTCAGCCTGCGCACACTTTGCACAGCTCCTGTGCCTAACTGCACTTCTGAGGAAATGAGAACAAAAGCTATCCTATTTGAGCTTTCAGAGACAAACCTATGAACCCTTTGTCAATGCACTCCTTGCGGACAATTCAACTGCACTCGTTGCGGGAATTCTTGCTCATATAGAGAAACAATTGAAACTCATTTCCCTTTCTTCAGATTTTAGACATTTAAATATGAAATCAAACATTCATGCATCAAAGCAAATGCATAACAGAGAATAAACAAGCATGACAATAAAATTCAATCGTGCATACACATAAAGTATTTGAACGCAATGATTCTGAATCAAACTTCATATATTAATCTCATAAATCTTTGTACAAGGGTTCTTTTACATAGTTTTCTTCTTTTGCTCTCCTATGCTCTCTGCTCTCTCATCATACTGCTTATTATTTCAATAATACAAGGGAGGGTGTCTATATCCTGTTTCCCTCTTTTCTCCTAAAACTGTCTAATCTAGGAATTCAATTCTATCTACTTACATTCATTAACTTAAATGCCTTCACCTAATACAGATGAAAGTGGGACGCTCAAGGTCTGTTTACAAATCAAGAAGTACACCCTTCCTTAATTATTTCATTTACGTTTGGCGCATCCATTTCAAAATCATTTCAAACAATTTTATCACATGCCAAAATGCGATGGTGTGTGCCCCACGCTCGCTTGATGTTGGCGATGCTCCTGCATCAATTGTTATCAGTTAACAACAAAAAAATTATTCCCATTATATAGTGTCACCACATTTTTAACGCATGAATTACAAGTGTTAATTCCAGGTCGTGTGTGGCATAGTTTCATTCATGTTCTTTTATCTTTCGTGATTCGTAAGAAATAACATGTCCTTCTTGAGTTAGAAGACCTCCCAAGCCTTCTTTTCTTCTATCCACGTAGACTGTAAAGTCTTTATCAATGTTTTCTACCTTTGAAATAGGTGCGGTAGCTAACAATTCCTTTAACTTATTAAAAATGTCTTGAGATTTCTACGACCAAGTAAACTCTGTTCCCTTTTTCTGTAGGGATGTGATTGGGTATGCAATCTTAGGGAATCCCTCAATAAATCTACGGTAGTAACAGATAATTCCCATGAATGATCGGATGTCTGCCACATCCTTAGGGATAGGCCATTCCATGATGGCTCTTACCTTCTCTAGGTCGATTGCAATACCTTCTTCGGATATTACATGTCCTAGGTACTGTATTCTCTTTTGGTAGAAGTCACATTTGTCAAATTTTACATACAACTTGTGTTTTCTGAGGGTCTGCAATACTATCTTTAGATGTTCTTCATGTTCTTCTTTTGTTTTCGAATACACTAAAATGTCATCAATAAATACCAAAACAAAGTTATCTAAATATTGAATGAATATGCTATTCATTAAACACATAAATATTTTTGACCTACGTTAGTGAGACCAAATAGAATAAAAACAAACTCATAATGTCCATATCTTGTTCTAAATGTTGTTTTAGTTATATCTTCATCCTTTACTTTGACCTGGTGATAACTAGATCTTAAATATATCTTAGAAAAAGTATTTGCCCCTCCCACTTGGTGAAACTGATCGTTAATTTTGGGTAGGGGATACTTGTTCTTAACAGTCATTTTGTTTAACTGTCGATAATGAATACATAATCTTAAAGTTCCATATTTATTTTTAACAAAAAAGACTGGTGCTCCCCATGGTGAGACAATTGGTCTGATGTATTCCTTGTCCAACAGTTCTTGTAGTTGAATTTTTAGTTCTATCAATTTGGTTAAACTCATCCTATAGGGTGCCTTAGATATTGGGGTTGATCTAGGCAATAGATCGATAGAGAAATCTATCCTTCTTCTTGGAGGAAATTTTGGTATTTCATCCACCAATAAATCCCTAAACTCATGTAAAATGGTAAAGTCTTCTAGGCTAGGTTTATCTTCCTGTTTTAACATATTTTTGACTTGAATAGCATAAATCTCACAACCTTTATTCATGCATTACTTAAACTGCATTGGTATAATATGCCTAATTGAGACTGGTTTACTGATGCCTTGTACTGTCCTAACAATGTTTTTTTCATCTCTGTAAGTAAATGATTTTTCGTAACAATCCAAAATTACTTTATGCTTCTATAACCAATCCATTCCAATGATTATATCGTACAACCCTAATGGTAAAATATTCATATTTAACTTTGTATTTTGGCCATCTAAACTGAGTTCACAATCAGAAATGAAATCTGTTACTTTCCTTTTTATCCTTGTTGCTAGATGTACTAACAAGGATTTAATATGCTTTACTTTCTTAAGCTTGTTTGAATCAACTACACCAGGAGTAATATAACTCAGAGTAGCTCCTCAATCAATTAAAATAGAAATATGATTATTATTAACTTTACCTTCAACTTCCACAACAGTGGATTGATGATCATCTTGTCGACCATCCACAACTGCATTAATTTTTTGTACGCTCTTGCCCACATCTCCTATCATAGAGGCCTCTTCCAGGCTATGAACTGTGATCCTTGCTGCTGAAGTTAAATGTTGACAATTCCTCCTTAAATGAGGTTCTCCACACTCCCCACATTTTAGCAGTTCCCTGGGTTTGTCCCCAAATTTCTTGGTTTCCAAATTAGCTGGTCTAACTCCCTCTTGAGTGTTCTGGTTATTGGAATGAAAATATTTCCTTTCGAAATTATTTGCCGCATTCCAAAAAGGGCTGGTTGGAATCCCTTCTTCCCGTGATTCGTTTTTTCATGTTTCTTATCTTTCCAAGCCTTGGGAAGTTTAGACCGATGTTTGTATTGATCATAGCACATCCATGCATTTCTAAAAACTTCTCTTAAGGTCTTGGGGTTGTCGAATTCAATTTTGTCCTTATAGTATTGTGGCAGGTTACTTAGGAACCGTTGGATTTTTCCTTTGTCTTCCCTGATATATGGCACAAATATTAATAATTCAAGAAATTTGTTTATCAAGTTGTCCATGGTCATTTGGCCGAGTCTTAGCTCATAAAATTCTTTGGTCTTTCTCTCATAATAACTTTAGGATAAATACTATTTCTTGAAGTATTTCTTGAAATCCAACCATTCCATCTATTTTTCCTTTAAGCCCTTGGCCAACTTTAGGTCCTGCCACCATAGACTCACCTTTCCTTTCAAGTAATATATATTCATTCTGACCTTCATGTTACTAGAATAATTATAGATCTGGAAATACTTTGTGATATCAAGTAACCATGCTTCAAGCTCTTCCCCTGTCCTAGAGTCTTCGTAAAAAATGGATGGTTTGATCTTCTTGAATTCACCTCCCAGGTGATCTACCAATTTCCTTTTCCTTCCTATTGTTGTTTTATTTCATGTTGTTGGTGTGCCTTCGGAAGAACTATTCTCATTTTCTGCTTCAGGACCAAAGTTTTTGGAGGCTCTTCTGCTGAACTCTTCATCCTTGTCCTGGTATTTTGGAATCTTATTTGTTATCATGCTACACAATAACACTTGATTTACTTCTTGTTGTTCTTCATGTGCCTTTTTAGTTTCTCATTTTCTGCCTTGAATTCTTGCAGCTCCACAATAAGGTTCCTCATTGTTTCCAGAACTTGGGTGGTTGAACTTCCATCATTGTTTTTCCCAAGTTATCTAGGAGGTCCTTGATCAGGATTCTCCTCAAGTATGATCTTCTCTTCATTATTTGCTACCATTATCACAACAGAACAAAAATTTTATGTTTATAACAATAAGCATTTTTGTTAGTTTTTCCTTTAACATGATAAAATATACTCAACTAACTTTGGCTCTTCTTTGAGGTCCAAGTGTTGTAACCTTCAACTCTTATACCATATGTAATGTACCCCAAATTTACCAAAAAAGAAAATAAATAAATTATTAGGGACATTAAATATCTTTTATCTTTAAACAACTTATTTCGAAACATAACTTTAATATATGTAGGTAGTTTTGTCTTTACTATTGACTTTCACAAAGCCTATGTTTACCATTTTACGGATACAACCATAATATCACATAGAAAAATATTCATCTCTGAAATTACTCCATGCTATACAACAATCAAATATGTGACAGTTAAGGAATAGCTTTACTATACCTTAGAGTCCTATTGAATATCATTTCTATTCACTGGTGAAAGTATAAAGAGTTTAACATTTAAAATATTACAACCTTAAGTATTATTACCACAATATCTATGTTAAAAACATTACCTTATGTATTATGGGGGGTCCTATACAGAATTAGATTCATAGCATAGGCATCCCCTTTATCAAATGCATCACAAACTTTACATATATGGGTGGGCTTTACTTATTAAACTATCTGTAGTAATAAATCTTCATGGTCAAGTGTCTATGATTAAAAATCTGACCACTACTACCACATGACTAGTAATATGGTTAAAAGTTGGTGTCATTATGAAGCCCCAACGATACAAGTTACCAAATTATGAACTCGATAATGAAATTTGAACCAGAAGGTAAGACTCATAACTAAACAGGGCGTCACTAAAGGTGCAGTAATAGCCCTAGATCGCTTGTATCACCATTCTGTAATAAATTGTTGTGAAGTCAAAACAAAGGAAAAGTGAGTCGTTGTATTAAAACCCAATCTAACCCATTTATGGATACCTATGAAGGTACCTCCTTGGGGCTGATGCTCGACCACCGTGTCCACTACAAGTTGAACCTATCCATCGTTTCACATGGTAGTGTACTAACTCGTAGCCATCACTATACTCCTCTGGAGAGGTCTGAGGCAACTCATTGTAACACTTTAGTCCGGGGATGTTGAGTGTTTCTCTCTATGTGTTCTTTTATTCCTCTGTTACCGATTAGTAACAATGGAAACCCAGTCTCGAATAATGATGGAAGAGGCTTTAGGTGGTCTGTTGCTCCTACTGCACACAAAAAGGTAATTTCTTGCATCATGTAACTTAGTCATGCATCACATTGGCACTATAATAGGTTACTACTTCTATATCGGTTTACATCTTGGTCCACACCTCTGGGTTTTCAGTTCTTAAACTAGGTTTTATAAAATTCCTCTAAATGTTAGCAGTTCCCTGGTTGTCTCGTTGTGTTAATACACCTCCTCCTGCAAGCGATGTTTTAATATTAAGTCGTTTATCAGTCTTTAAGGGTTTTTCATTTGTCTTTATGGAATTACCCCCAAATCTTCGGCCTCATTCCATGAGAGATATGATACCTCTGTAATATTTAATTTTGTTCTGTAATGTTGGGTGGTATTATTAAGATGTCAAATACCTCTGCGAGTATAAACATACCATTTACCTGTGTAGTTATTTTCACGCACTGTGGTTTGGTTATTTTCCCTATTTCGTGTTCTACACATAGGTTGAAGAACAAAACCCCACACATGATGTGTTGCTTCGTATTTTCCTCCAAACTGTGTGTTGGGTAAGCCTCAACCTGCTATCTGTAATTAAAATATCCTTGAAGAAAGTCGTAAAGGTGAAAATTCTTGATTAATTGTTGCGTAAAATATCTCTGTGTTTTGTGCAATGTAAGCATATGTATCCTTGAACTAACGACTCTCTGTCTGAGAAGTCTATGTTTACTCTTAGTTTAAATTAGAGTTTATTGGGTTTTGAAAACATCCATTTGTAATAGTATTAAGGGTTTTGTCGGCAAGGTCGTGACCTCGATATTTTCCTTATTGCTTATGCTTGCGTTTTTATTTAAGTCGTTCATGGCATACCTATCGCCCGAGAACCCGTTTGTTAAATCTTTTTCTGGGTTCCTTCAGTCACTCCTCTATCTGCTTATGGTCGTCATTGTATGTATAAGATGTATATTTATTATTCCTATTTTATTATGTGATATGTCTCATGGATTCATAAGGAGGCAAGCTAGAATGAATTCCCCAAATATCGTCTCTTAAAAATAAAAATACACATCCGAGACTTACGGTGATTTATTTCTCCTTCGATTTACATGGTGTATATTTGTAAAATGTTTCATGTGTATGCAATAGGTTTTTCATTCTCATGTGTAAAGTTTAGTAATTAGTTTGTGGGACTTCCACTTAATCTAATGACATTGCTCATACTTGTATATGAATTGTTAAAGTCATAAGACTTCCTCGGTGTGTAAGTTTCCTAGAATTTATACTTCATTTATACGATTTACCCTAAGTACTCTATTCTGGAAATCTGTGTTTAAAATTATCTATTTGTACTTGTTTTGCGTAAAGAAAATAATAATTGATGTATTTAGAACTCCGTCTAATTTTATTCCATTGGAAAGATTATGTTTGACAGAAATGAAAGATTACAGTAGGTTCAAAAAAACATATATTAATCTCATTTTATGCTTGTATTCTTGTCTGAATTTTTATCAGCAACTCGCAAGTTTTGATAACTATGGGAACAATGTCCCGCAACCTTATCTGTAGTCCCAAAATGGGTAGTATACGCCTCTATGGGACATGCAACTATATTGTATCAACTTTATTATTCTGGTTATGAAAAATACTAAATGTTTAGCAACATTTTTATTTCTTGTTTAGATTCTGGAGTGTTCGGTTAAATTCTTTCATTTACAAAAACTAATGATGGGACCCTGTTTCCTCACGAGGGTACCCATCAGTCATTTCTACGTCCACTCCTCCCCTTTGGACTATGGAAATATTGCTTCAACAACCTTGGTGGGGAAATGTAGCCATGAAAACTGCAAGCTAAGTACTATCCACTTGCTAAATCTTTATTGTTTGAATTTTTGTTTGATTATTTTAACACAGTTTACTCAATCTGTTGATTTTCCTCTTGTAGGTTTAAACATGTCGAAGGACTCAAAAACAAAGGAAAATGCCTTACTCGAGAGGTATTTGAGTTCCA
>JASDQU010372478.1:3652-54771 GCA_032191745.1 Picea mariana
TTGACATTAAGAGTAATAGGTGGAAATATTAGTAGATGGACAATTGTTCTCCAGGAATTTGACTTAGATTTTGTTTCGGCAAAATTAGAAAATTCCTTGGTTTTTGTGGAACTCATCTCAGAACTTCCAGTCGAGTCAGGTGATGTTATGCCCAAAGAGTCACCTAGTAAAGGAGACATGTTTTTTATCATGTCTTCAGACCCCTAGTATTTATATGTACTTGTCTATCTCCAGACTTTGAAGTGCCCTGCCCCTGCTTCACGTGATGAGCATCGTCGTATACGCCATCAGGCCAAGAACTATCTCATACTCGAGGACACTTTATATCATCGAGGTGTAGAATGCATCCTTCACCGATGTCTCACTCTTGAAGAAGAAGAATTTTTTCTTAATGATTGCCACACTGGAGCATGTGGTGGTCATTTGTCTAGGTTGGAAACAACCCAAAAGATTCTCCGAGCTAGTTACTTTTGGCCGACATTAATCAAAGATTGTGTTGAATTGGTTAAGAAGTGCCACCCATGTCAGATCTTCTCTCGAAAGATGAGGGCACACCCCACTCCCATGTTTCCTGTCATTACCGTTGGTCCCTTCACCAAGTGGGGGATTTATTACACTACATGCAACCCCCCTTTAGCAAGGGGGCACCATTATATCATCATAGCAGTAGACTACTTCACCAAGTGGGTCAAATCTATGCCAATGTTCAAAGATGATGGAGAGACCGCAACTCTCTTTTTTTTTAACCAAATTATAGCAGGGTTCGACATCCCGAGAGAGATTGTCACTGACCATGGTAGTCACTTTCAGAACAAAATGATGTCTGAACTAACATTAAATCTTGGGTTGAGGCAAGATCATTTGTCACCCTACTACCCACAAGAGAATGGTTAGGTGGAAGCTGTAAATAAATCTCTTAAGACCATTCTACAATGAATGATCAATTCAGCCAAGTAAAATTGGCATTTGATGTTATAATCGACATTATGGGCCTACCAAACGTCGGTTAAGGCTGTAACCGGTTTCACACCTTTTCAACTCATTTACAGGATGGAAGAAATCTTTCCCATAGAGTGCCAGATCCCGTCTCTAAAGTTGGCAGTACAGTTATTTCTATACACTTCACCGCTTGAAGGGCGTTTATTATACCTAAAATATCTCAATGAGCAGCGTCGTGATGTGGCCTTGGCTAACGAGGCTCATAAGAAAAAATTCAAGTGTCAGTATGATCAGTCTGTTTGTCCTCAAATTTTCTCTGAAGACGACCTTGTCCCGGTCTACGACCAAGATAAGGACCCCCGGGGGGCAGGCAAGTTCAGACCCATGTGGTTCAGGCCTTTCATCATGAAAGAGGTTCTAAAAAAGGGTGCTTATCATTTGGTGGACTTTGAGGGAAATGATTTGGCATATCCTAGAAATGGGCTCTACATCAAGAAGTAGTACTCGTAGGTGGGTCGCCTTGGGTGACTTCTTGTACATATGTATAGTTATTGTACATTTGCTTTTTTATTTTTTGTGTTTTTGGTTTAATGGACGTGTCATTTTTTTATGTCATATTTTTCACTGTGGCAGATGTCAAGTGAATCGGAGGTGTTCATTGGGTTCGCGGATGGCACTAGCCAACACACTCGGAGGCTTGCTTTCGCAGCTTGGGTGATTTTCACACCACAGGGCTAGTTGCTTTCTTCAGGAGATATCTGTTTAGGTGACACCACAAACAATGTCTTTGAATACAACACAGTTATAGAGTTGCTTTGTGACGCTTTGTCACATGGTATCTATCATCTCCTGGTCTATTTATATGCTCAGCTGGTTGTGTCTCAGTTAAATGGGGTTTACCACATTTATGATCCTACTCTACACCGATGGTTCCTTAGGGTACATCTCTTAGAGCAAAGCTTTGATTGCATTATGTATATCCATGTTCCTAGGAGATTGAATCAAGTTACAGATACTCTAGCTAATCATATATTAGATTGGCATTTTGCACACATGTAATAAAAAACACACACACACACATGTAAATACATTTTCAAATATAATGTAATCCATAAGACATTAAAATATGTAAAAAAAAACATACTTATATCGAAAATATCAGAGTACATGAGTGGGTGCAAGAGCCTTAAAAATATGTCCAGTAAGAGTCACGAGGCTTATGCCCTAAAAAATATACAAAATTTTCCCTTAGCACGTGAAAAGTATAGCCTAGCTAAGGGCGAGGCCTGTTGGCCTTTCCATAGTGAACAATGACATTGGCCAAGCACTGAAAGAGATAGACCCAGGTCAGCATGGTTTTACTCCAGTCAAAAGTTTGTGCATTTAAGCACTGAACTACAAAATGCATGTGCGCCCAGAAAGCCTGAAGCAAAGCTGTCGATCCAGTGATCTACCCAATGAGTAGAACAATAGATTTCAATGGTAGGTTGTTGATGTTATGAATAGTGACCTGATAACCTAGTTTCTCAGTACTATCCTCGTAGTGGAGTCCAATCAACTCCTCAATGTTGTGTAGCCCAGGGGGGAAAGTGCACAGATTAACTGATTCCCCTCTCCTTGAGAGGCCAGCCAGAAAATAGATGTCCCTAGTCATCGAAGTCAATGACTATCCCTCAAGCATGAATGCCTCTGCATCCGGGTGCCAGTAATCTACCAAGGCATTTAGTAGCCTGGGTTGTGCCCTCATGAATGGACACTGGAAGAATTTTAGCAACCCACATTGTGCTAAGGAAGTGACAACAGCGGGGTCTTCTGAGACCAAAAAATCAAATTCCTCATGTTCCCTATTTCGACAATGAACATACATCTTGCAAACACAAAACTAGAGAAGAGTTAACTCTTTCTTTCTGTTTTTTTTTCCCACTTATTGAGGGTGTACGTGGGTTGTACTAAGGACAATCACATGAACACATGGGTAGTTTCTCTTCTGACCACGTGCACACGCAAACTATTCTTGGACAACTCGTGTACATGCAGGGTCGACCTTTTTAAAGGTTAGTGCCTCCCCAAAAAACAAAAATAAATTGAAAAAGGAGGAATGCAAATACAAGAGGGGATAATTTGTACTTACTTAGTCCAAGCAGAAGTTCATTTCGTCCACTAAAGCTCCCAGAATCAACTCTTTTGACAAAGGTTTTTTTTTGGCTTCTTAGTCAATTTCTCAATTAACAATAGTGATAATGAGCTGCCAACTTCTATTTATAGATTTTTTGGCCCCTTTTTGTCATTTTTTGGACCCCTTTGTCATTTTTTCTAGCTTGAAAATCGTTTAGTATGGTCCTAGATTTTCCTGTGGAATGTTACGATAAGTATCACTTTGGGTATTGAGAAGTTTTTTGGAGATTTGGGTCTTTTTAAAGGTCCTCTGGGGAAAGTGCACAGATTAATTGATTCCCCTCTCCTTGAGAGGCCAGCCAGAAAATAGATGTCCCTAGTCATCGAAGTCAACGACTATCCCTCAAGCATGAATGCCTCCGCATCCGGGTGCCAGTAATCTACCAAGGCATTTAGTAGCCTGGGTTGTGACCTCATGAATGGACACTGGAAGAATTTTAGCAACCCACATTGTGCTAAGGAAGTGACAACAATGGGGTCTTCTGAGACCAAAAAATCAAATTCCTCATGTTCCCTCTTTCGACAATGAACATACATCCTGCAAACACAAAACCAGAGAAGAGTTAACTCTTTCTTTCCCTTTTTTTTTCCCACTTATTGAGGGTGTACGTGGGTTGTACTAAGGATAGTCACATGAACACATGGGTAGTTTCTCTTCTGCCCACATGCACACGCAAGTTGTTCTTGGAAAACTCGTGTACATGCAGGGTCGACCCTTTTAAAGGTTAGTGCCTCCCCAAAAAACAAAAATAAATTGAAAAAGAAGGAATGTAAATACAAGAGGGGATAATTTGTACTTACTTAGTCCAAGCAGAAGTTCATTTCGTCCATTGAAGCTCCCAGAATCAACTCTTTTGACAAAGGTTTTTTTTTGGATTCTTAGTCAGTTTCTCAATTAACAATGGTGATAATGAGCTGCCAACTTTTATTTATAGATTTTTTGGCCCCTTTTTGTCATTTTTTGGACCCCTTTGTCATTTTTTCTAGCTTGAAAATCGTTTAGTATGGTCCTAGATTTTTCTGTGGAATGTTACGATAAGTATCACTTTGGGTATTGAGAAGTTTTTTGGAGATTTGGGTCTTTTTAAAGGTCCTCTGGTAAAAAGTCATTTTTTCAATTTCATGCATTTAAGTTAGGATTCCACCTCCACTTTCTGTATCTTGTTATCTTTTTCTCTTTTTCATAGGATCGACCCCACCGAATTGCGACACAGAACCATCATTATTGCTTTAGAAGTGTCGTAATTTAGTGGTAGAGCCTACCTTCACATGGATGCCCCAGGTAGATCCTGGTTGCATTTTTGGCATCCATGTCGTTGTTAATGACTATAGGATCAAGATTCCTTGTTAGTATTGTCCTAATTATGAGTTTGAGCCTCATCTACATGATTCATCATCACTCTTGACCTCACCCTCGGGACTCCCAAATAGTGACGGGTCTTCTTTTAATCCATTTTCAGACCCTCTAAACATGAAAATATTGTCGAGCGATCTTGTTTCCCTTCACACTCACTAAACTGAAATTTGAAGGCACGTCTATCCGGTGGTAGTTTACCCCTTTTTTGGTCCAGATGGTCAATTGTATGAACAAAGGTATACTCTAGGAGCTTCAGTTCTCTAGAAGAGTATTCTTAGGTATAATTTTAACACTTTTTCGGGCCTAAGGGACTAAATTTACCAAAAAGGAACCCCCACGGAGTCCATAGTTAATCTCTTTTCAGACTCCCTAAAATTGAAAATATTTCCGAGTGACCTTGTTCCTTCACACTCATTAAAATGGTCCAGAAGAACATCCCATACAGAGTCCATAGTTAATATCTTTTCAGACTTCTTAAAAGTGAAAATATTGCCGAGTGATCTTGTCTTTGTCACACTCGTTAAAATGATTTTGAATAGACGTATTTTTGGTGCTAGTTTACCCCTTTTTCAAACCGAATAAGATTACATTCGAAAAATGTACCCCAGTGGAGTCTCCTTTTATGTTTTTTCAGACTCTCTAAAAATGAAAAACTATCGAGCTTACTTTCTCTGGGCTCGTTAAAATTACATCGAAGGATGTTATCATTGTGTCTTGTTAATTGCATTTGCATTCCTGTGTATTTGGCCTAATGCCGGCTCCATGTTTCCCTCAACTGAACCATTTGAAGCATGCCTTATACACAAGCCTTGTAGCACTTTTGCCTCTGCCTCTTGACACCTTGACCCATGCAGGGATTTTCCGGAGTGTCCTTTTCATGCATATGTTTTCTTTCTCTGAACATTAGTGTGTTCCTTGTGCTTGGATCTAGTATGTTTGTGACACTCATCCCTCCTTTGTAACGTATCATTCTTTTATTATTTTTCAAGCTTCCCAAAAATTATTGAAAAAGACAAAAAAAATCAAATATACTCCAAAAAGAGGAAGGGAAAAGTATTTTCTTTTTGTTGGCAGCACAATGAGTTGCCCTTGGATGAAGCACATCCTTCCATTTGTTCATCAAGCTCTGGGATTTAATATGACCTTAGGAAAATTGTTCTTGCTATGTAGAGGTGTGTCCTCCTCCATTTGGTTATTCTTCCAAACATATGGAGAGTTTGTGTTGCCTCTTGCATCATGAACTTATGTCAATACCATGATACCTGAGTCTCATCATTTGTCATGCTATTGTCCAAGGGAATTTTTTACCAAGCTTGAGTCAACCCTTCTACAGTTTGTCTCTTGACCTCATGCCTGGCCATCCCGAAATCCCAATCAATTATTTGTTCGAAATCAGTGAAGCCCTCAACTTGATCATCAAGATCCTCTAGTTTGTTCCCCAACGAGCCGTCGAATACCTCGGGTAGTGAAGTTGTACACTCATATTACACTCCTACTCGAGTTATGAAGATTTTGAAGTTGTTTCTTGAGCTCTGAAGGCCTCATCTATAGCCATCAGGCATCATTATCTTCTTGAAGATGGATACTATACATGTATATATTTTTTATTTCGAGATGTAGATCCACTATGTATTGCTCGTGGATACACTTTATATAGTCATATGACATGGATCTGTAGTGTATTTGATTGGAAGCCATGATTTTATTTCATTTTGAGCATGGGTATGCCCGCCTCGGTGAGACAATTTTTATTTTGCAGACAACACCTCCCAAACTCTGGTCCCTGGGCTCACTCTCTTCGTACGTTGGTGAAGATTGGAAATGTATTTCAGCCATCAGATGCTCTTTTGACCTCACACATTAGGGGGCATCTGTTATAACCCTAATTTTCACCAGACATGCATACCTGACATCAAGCCATCTTACTTTCCATTTTTTGCCAAGCCACCATTAAACAACTCTTCTAAAAAACCATCCTTTTGAAGATGTATTCACCCTACACCACTGTTGCCCATGTGTATACGCTAGCTGACCCATTATAGCCCACATATACTGAAAAAAGAAAAAAAAATAGAAATTTGCAGACGGAATATAGATTTCTAGGTAATTGCCTAAATCGTTTGACCACTCATAGTCGGTCACTCAACCAGATAACTACCTTCTTTTAGCCTATAAAAGAAGAGGTAGGGGTCCCATTCAAAGAGAGAAAAACAAGAGTAAAGAAACTATGCCAATTTTTTTATTCCCCTTGCCCCAATCTTTTGCAACCATTTTGTGAGAACTGAAGAGGAGAAGCATATGTGGAAGCGGTTGGTGCACAGTTGAAGAGGAGGCCAGGACCAGGTTAGAGGAGAAGTGGATGATCTCACCATTGTAAGTTACTTTTGTGAGGTTAATAAGAAAGAATTACTTTTCCCATCCCTCCATATGAGGTGTTCAATATTCAATTTTGATTATATTTTATTAGAACCTCTAACCCACTAATTTATATATAATATGCATGTTCGTAGTTCTTTGTTTGTCTATTTGTGAATGTAGGTTGGCTTTGGGAGGAGACTTGCAGTCAAGGAGAAACTGAACACAAAAGGATCAACACCAAACGAGGAGCTCAAGGTAGCGTTACTGGATGAATGTGGGGTCTATGTCGGGATGATAGTAAAAAGTAGGAAACTTTAAAGGGTCATTTTTGAATGCATTACAAAACCCTTAGTGCTAGTCTGTAGGGGGTTTTCCCACCCACATCACCAGGCTCAGAAATCAGGACAATTATTCTTCCTTGCTTGAGAAGAATAGTCCAGATAGATCATCATTGATGTATTACCTTTTTGAGGGAAGATACACTTCCAAGATCTCAAAGATGTGAGTGGAAGAATGGCCCAGATGATTTAGTTTATATCATAACATTGTTTCTGTGCAGGTTGATGTGTTCCACTATTTGATCAAGTATTTGTGTGATACTTGGTGTGGTAGTATACCACTAGATTGTAGTTGTGTACTACTATGGATAGAAACAATTGTGTTCTATTGAATGATATTTTTCCAATTGACTTGAAGACTATCAACAATGTTGAAAATGACTATCAGCTAGATGGATGATCAATGAACAGAGATTTCCTAGACAAAAAATGGTTCAGAACATTTATTCTTCTAGATTAGAAGAATGGTTCTTGTGTCACTATGTGGAGTGAGCATCATGTCTGATTACTCAGATAGAGTATGGTTCTGAGAGATGATGTATCCAATGATAGTTATGGTGATGATGGTGCTCATGATCTAGTCATGAGATATTCTATACAACTATGTTGATGCTACCGGGTGAATGGTATGTTTTGTGCTCAAGACCATTACCTGTAATACCTCCCTAGCTAGGAGGGAGTGTTGATATTATGGTAGCTATGGGAGTTATTTACCTCCACGTGTAAACTTGACAAGAATAGAATACTACGGGAAGTAAGAAGAAACCCTAATGAGTTGGCTGATAACCCTAGAAGACATGTCAGCTCAAGAAGGTAACTTGTATTAGGTTATTAGCCACCAAGAGAAGAAGTCAGCTAGAAGAAATAATATATACTGAACAGACAGATACCCAGAATGAGAAGTCAGCCTAGGCCGTTAGCCAACATTACTATAAATACAGGAGGCCAGTCTTCATTCTGGTAGGCAGTCTTAGAATTGCAGAGCAACACTTGTGCGCACTGCAGTGCCCAATTTTGTGTGCAAGTTTGGAGGAGAGCTTCCATTGCAGCTACTACAGCCAACAAATAACGTTTGGCTTGGACTATCTCTTGGTTAGGGTTTGGACTATTTGATCAGCTCTTGTTGGTGTGCTATCTTTGGGGAAAGGAGTGCTACCCTTTGTTTGGCTATCTAGCCTAGGGTTTTCTTCCGGAGTGATTCTCTGTCAAGGTTAAGGTGATTGGAGGGTGGCTTCGGCCTATGGTTGGGTGACAATAGTGATATTATCAATGGTAAAATGAGCACATCCATTATATTCTAACACTGTCACTACTTTTTTCTTGGCTTCCTGGAGCTGTGACTCCAATGTCCTTAGTTTTGGGTCCTTTGTAAGGTGCTCATAGGTTTGCGCACTTTTATTTCTAAGTTAATTTCATTCTAAGGCCAATGCCTTGATTCTTTCAATTGCGCTCCACATAGTTTATTCCCTTTGATCTCTCACTTCCTACAGAGTTCTCGACACTGCTTGCAATTATAGTTTTTTTATTCTTTCTTGGAGTTGCTGAATGGCTTCAATGAGATTCCCCACTTGGGTCTTAGTTGTTTCCTCTTCCTTCTTTGCCAGGCCCAACACAGAGTGAATTTCTCTAGTKACTACTTCTTTAACTCCAATATGCTCTGTGAGCAGTTGTTATTTTTATTTCCGGAGATGCTCTCTATCCTCTACAAACTTCGCCTGGAGGTCATCTTTCTCTTGCTGTGCAACCCGATGTTGCTCTAGGGMTTCCTCCTTTTCTTGCTTCATAGCCTCTATGGCCTGCTCTTTTTCTTCTTGGACCCGACAAAGGCGAGCCTCTATCACATATGCTATTCTACATAGCTGGGAAGACTCATCTCCTTCTTCTATTCCCCCTAATGACAACGACGCAGTAGATACTGTGCGGCTCGAATAAAGAGCCTACTATGCCCCTTTGAGATTTGCCTTGATCCGGTCATACATTGTCTCCTGTTTGGCTTCGCTTCGCTGCAAAATGTCCTCAAAAGTATATGATACAACTGTGATGATGAGGTCAATATCAACCACTGTAAGTATAGTCTCTAAGTGGGGCTTATTGGCGCATGACTTCTTCCGCGCTGAGGGTTTCTTTACATAAACCTTTCTTTTCTTGGATGTCTCTATCTCCGTAAGGGGATCTTTAGCTGGTGTTACTTAGCCCTTTTCTTTCTTATCTTCTTCCCCTTCGTCCTATTCTTTGTCTACTTTGTCACCTCCTCCCCCTTCAAGTGAATCTGGTGTAGTCTCCTCTAATGCGCTATGAATTTCCTGTACTTCTTCCTTCTTCTTCCTCTTGCTGCTACTATGTCTATCATACTCTTCGCGGGTGACTACATGACTTTTGATGAGGTCGGGGTCAAAGAGTTCTATCTGTTCGACTGGCACAAGGAATTTCATAGGCCATTTCTTGGTCATTTCCTCCATATCTTCCTCAGTGAGTTTGTAATAGGACTAGAGCTCTTCCTTATGTTCTTCTCCACACACAGTGATGTAAATGAAGTGTCTGTCTACATAAAACTTCTCTATTGTCTTGAACCTATGAAGTGTATTCGACGTCATGCGAGGGAAGGAATCAATGGCCCTCTTCAGCTATAAGTAGTAGGTGTGGAACACCGCATTGGAGTGCCATTGCTTCTCCATGTCTCTCAAATACTAGAGGGTAGTGAACCTCGCAGCCAGTGGTTCGAATGGCTCAACTTCAGGGAATGTTTCTCCCTACGGCATATCCCAAGTGATGAAGGCAATGAGAATCAACAACCAGCTGAAGTGAAACTTGTAGCCCTAGTATTGCGTTCACGAAAATCTTTCTCCAACTGTTTGATGAGGTAGCTTGCCTAGTTCATTTGCATGCCTACAATGCATTTTCCCGTGAGGTCAACAACAAACCCTGTGACCTACGTTGGTATATTATTCCTGATGAGATTGCCTGCTATTAGCTGAAAAGATAGGCACACTATGCCATTTTGGATGGAGGCTACCTTGTAGCCCCGCTTTCCTTTCTCCACATCATTGTAGGTGTCCTTTATTCAATGTGTCAGTGCATGATCTGCAACCTTCCTTGAGTAAAATTCCTGAGGGTATGGTCCTTGCATGCTCAATCTAGTGATCTAGTGGATCAGCGTCAGATCTACAGTGATGCGCCTATCCAATCATAGGTAACCGCCATGGTAGCACGACAGGAGGATTTTAATGCACACATTAACCTCCTAATGTCTACCGAAGTTTGGTATCTTAATCACATTAAGGATGGTTTATCTTGTGATATCCATGGTCCACGACTAGGGGGTTATCTTCGAATTCTTCCCCATTTTCTTTGTCAGGTACTTATGTGGTGCGAGCATTCCATAATTCTTGTAGTCTTCGAAGTTAAAATCACTGATATTTAGCATCATAATCTATCCCAATTGCAGTTCAACTGTGTGTATCCCCTTCAGGAGGTACGCAGTGATCATTGTATAGTCAAAGTCCCTCGAGACACTGTCATGAATAATCATGCTAGCTAGAGTCGGGATATAGTTAGGTAGGACCGACAGGATGAGCTTTGTGTTCACCAAGTCGTCGCGATGCT
Source organism: Picea mariana (assembly GCA_032191745.1). Lineage (NCBI taxonomy): Eukaryota > Viridiplantae > Streptophyta > Pinopsida > Pinales > Pinaceae > Picea > Picea mariana. Next base: position 14,423 of record JASDQU010372478.1, read on the forward strand.
TTCTTTGTTTCTCTGTTGCAGTTCAAGATGACCCAGATCAACATGCAGTTGATGGGGAGGCTTGCAATCCTCTCGTCGATGAGGCCTAGGCTCCTACTGACATGACCTTCTCTTCCATGAGGTCAATCAAAATCTCTTCGATGGATTTTTTTACTGCGCTAAGGTTGCTCGACATACATGCTCGTGATCAAATGTCTCAGATAGGTGGAAAAATGCTCAAGGTAAGAAAAATAGGTGGCGATAACTGCGCGAAATAAATTAGTTCTCTATGGGATCGGATAATCACAATTCACAAAAGTGTCATTGGTGCAAAATTCGACGAGTTAAATAGACAACATCGTAATAGAATCCTCCAATGGGAAGGAATGCCTCAATCAATACAATTCCATCTATTATGGCACGATCCCAACGGTCCAATGGTGATGTTTCCAGCAATAAATACATTTCTATCCATTCTGGATCATCATTCTAATGGTTGGGATGCTGCCAATGGTCATATTGCTTCACCATGGCGAAGTGCCAGTCGGCGTTGTTCTGCTATTCTGGCAAGGTTCAAGTTCTGCAAGCCTTCCTTCTGCGAAGTCCTCTCTGGGATCTCTTGTAATTTTTATATCTTTTCTTTCTTCTTACTAAGATTTTTTGCTTTCTTTCTGGTGATCTGTGTCTCTAGATTCCTCTTTCCATTCTTGTTCTCATCCTTTCTTAGCATAGTAACTTCACACTGCTAAGGGTCTTTCACAGGGTTCAAGGGTAATACTTTTTATTTTACTGTTTCTGGAGTAGGTTCTTTTCTCTTCTGCATGGATAATTTCTTTAAGCCTTCTTTCATTCTTTTGACTTTGACAACCAAGTCTCTGGCCCTCAATTGCTTCAAATTGTCCTCCTGTTCTTCTATTAAGCACGCTATTATCTTAGCCATGAAATCCCTTAATTCTTTCTTTTTCTGTTCTATAGCTTCCTCTTCTTCTCTCCTTCAGATCTAATCTCTCTCAATCCAAGTCCTTCCTAATAAAAGTGCAAAAGGGGCATTGTTCTCAAAAAACTTAATGACCTCAAATTCTTCTTTTGTTGATGTTCCATGAGCACTCATAGATACATGAGTAAGTCTTCCACATAGGGTTATCATATTTCCTTTAAACAATCATATTCCTCCCAATGAAGGAATCATAGTAGGCTTTCCCAAAATTTTCCAAGTACTTTCTAGCATAATGTTCACTTGTGTTTCTATATCCAATACACATTCTATGTCAAAGTATCCTATTCTTATTTCTATGCACTCTTTCTCTTTTAAGATCTCTGATAAATTGATGTCTTTGTGATCATTGAATGTTTCTTTCATCTGCAATAATATCGCCTCAGATTCTTTCTGGTTCTTTGGAATATTCTTAGTCTCTTGACCTTCCTCATGGTTTTCTTGTCTCATATTCATCTTCTCAACTTTAGCAATCTAAAACTTCATGTCCAGTAGCTTTACAACAAAGGAAAATAGGACCTATACTAGGGCATTCCTTAGCAAGATGTCCCGGTCTTCTATAATTATAACATAATGTCAATCCTCTCTTTCTCTTAAACGATCCCTAACCTTTCCTGTACTGCGCAATGGGATCATAGTCATGGACCTGCAAAAAAATGTTTCTAGGATCCTGCATCCACTTGTTAGTCCAAAAATTCTTCCTATGCATAGGAATACCATATATTTCACTATTTCTATCAGATCTATTCATATCACATCTTCTTTCTTCTAGTTCTTCCCTAGTTTTTAGACTAGGAATAAATCTATCAAATATACCTAGATCCATTCTTTCAAAAAAAAAATTTCCACTTATCTTACTTTTATCAGAGCACCAATCTTTAAGATCTTACCTCTTTTCTTCAGATCAAAATTCTCTTCTTTGCACGGAGCTTCACAAGTCAAGTATATTACTGCGCACTACAACAACAAATCTATGCACATAGATTTCTCTTTTCTTTAGTTCCCAACAATCACAATTTCAAGTCCCAGCAATAGAACCATTTGTTGGCACAGGGGCAGACTCGAGATTCAATGCTTCAACAATGCACCAACAAAACCCTAACTACCGGCCCTTTCGAAAACACCTGCGAAGCAGATGAAGTTTCACTCGAGGTAGAGGCAGGGGGGATTTTAGGACTCAAGTGTCTACAAACTAGCTAGGACACAGATCTATGATCACAATACTTAACAAAGAAATTAACAATTAACGTTCATTAGTCTTTGACCCTTATTCACATCATAGGTAAAAACTCTAATTATAGAACAACGTAGTATTCAACAAGATCTAAGCATATATAACCATTTAGCACATAGCATCAAATAGATATAGCATTTATTCATGTTATTAAGTACTAAGTTACTACATCAGATGTATCTAACATACATAAATATTCAACACTAAGCATAAATCACATCAATAACACAAAGAAATCACATACAACACATGATATACGTGGTTCACCCCCAACGTGGGGCTACTGTTATTGGATAAATCCATAAGTGCGGACACAAACTGATCTCCCTAGATCCACCTGGATCTAGAACAAAGCAAGAAAAAACATGACTCTTTCCCTAGATTCTAACCATTGAATTAAATAGGAGGCAAGAACAAAGTACATACCTTATGATCTCTTCCTTAGGTCTTTGTTTCTCCCGCTTCGCTCTAGTTCTCTCATACAGTCAATACCAAAACAATACAAACCAACCAAAGTGAAGAAAGCACAATCTATTCAACAGTGAATCTATGTATATGATCAAGGAGTTATACAATAAAGTGGAATTAGCTTTATGGGAAAGAGACATATTACTGTATCATATTGATGGAAAGTAAAGATTACAACCTGAGCCTTGATGTTGTAAACTTCCTTTCAATGGCCCTTGGCTCCGACACACACACTTGCTCACTTGCATGAAGAAGATCAACCACCTTTGATAAACTTGTTGGAGTTCTTAGCTACTGTAGCATCAGTCCTTCACACAGTCTTTCACCAATTCTCCAATGAATCTTGCTTAATTTGCTTAACCTTTTCCATGATAATTCACTCAATATATAGGAGAGAATGAATTGGTTACTTGGATAAGAATGATCCCAAAATATNTTTGCTTAACCTTTTCCATGAGAATTCACTCAATATATAGGAGAGAATGAATTGGTTACTTGGATAAGAATGATCCCAAAATATCAGGGAATCCAGTACTAGGATAACCATTCGAATGCCATCTCATCCTTCTAGAATATTCCCTTCTAGAAGCTTCAAGAATTCATATTTTTCCTTGCTTTAGAAAGAGTTCACACCCTAGCAGTTCAACACAATGCAAACTTCTCGCACCCTGGCTTAAGGCAGCCTGCGAGAATCATGCATTCTCACAGGCAAATATACTAGCAGCCTACTAACAGTCCTCAAAAATGTGATTTTTGGAAAGAGATGAAGGTAACTTTTCTCAGGAGAAAGTTCTAATGAAGAGCCTGAGTACACCATCATCAATACATCATCATGACAACCAAAATCATGGGTAACAGCTACATCCACCAACTCTTCATCTTCTTTATTATCTTCTTTCAACCTTCTTGCATGTAAAGAGCCTCAAAACCAACTCCACATAGGATAGGAGATCTGCACGTACTTCACTAGATCCTCCTTCCCCAATTTCAGCATAGAACAGAGCCTTCTTACAATCACTTGCACTTAGCTCTACAAGTTCTCAACACATAGTATGCACAGAGCCTTTACAACTAATCACACTTAGCAACCTTTACATATATTTCACAAAGCCAACTTAGATCTCCTCTTATCTTATTCTCTTTCTTACAATTCCTAGCTACTTATTTATACATTTACAAATGGGGCCTAAGGATGGGTAAACCCATGGGCTGACATCCCATACCCGTTACATAATCCCTGAACCCAAAAATCCCATAAAAAGGGGGTGAGATCTCGTGATATCCACTTTTCCTGGGTTCTTTGTCTTTGACCTGCCTGTCGAAGCCCCAAAAATGGTCAAACACGACCAAGGTTATCCAAAACTTGGTTGAGGGCCAACATGGGGTTCATTTGTTGCGGCTCAGCGGGCACATCTTTTATCCAGAGGTTATATTTCTTCTGGAACTACATGATGGCATTTTGAAATCCTTTTATGAAATACTCTGTCTCCCAGGGTGACACATCATCCATTTCAAGTATCATACCATCGTCCGTCTCCAACAAGAAGTCGTCATTTTTGCTCCATGCTCTCTCTTTGTCAAGAACACACGTGGGTTTTTTTCGTCGCAACAATGCATCTGGTCTTCGAATGCCTGGTCAAAGTCTTCATCTGTGTAGTTGTTTTGGAATGAAGGTCTTGTCTATTGGTCACCTTTATCCCTCTTCTCTCTCTGTTCCCCCTGTCTGATCCAAGGGACTTGAACCCTTTTGAGTTTATGATTCCTGGGTTGGGGGATGTTCTGTTCTCGGGAAACAGGTATGTTTCCCATGGACATTCTTTCCATCATTTTCTCCATCATCAAATCATCAAATCAAACTTTTCATCTGAGGACCCAGATGTCGACAATTGTGCATCTCCTTGAGGCTTCTTATCTCCTCTGTTGAATCTTTGTTTGATCTTCCCCGACGCCATCATGTTTACTTCGACCTCGATATCGTTACTCATTATAGCGTCTAGGTTTGTTGATCTTCTTTCTCTTAAAAATAGGGAGAAATCACTATCGATGAAGTCAACATATCAAAAATGTGAAGCCCCCGAGGGAGGCTTGAATTCCACAGGAATCAAGTTGTACACCTTCAAGAAACGGTATGGAAATTATTTCACTATCTCCTCCGGTGCTTTCTTCATATTATTGTACTGTGTTAACAACTGCAAAGGGTTTTTCTTGTCCCCTCATTTATTCAGGAAAGACGTATTGAATGTGGAGAAGTCTTGAATGCTTGCAGCTGGGAGGGATTTGAACCATTTTCTTACATCTCCCAAATGGCTCTGCACAAACAACCTCATTTTTGCATCTGCATAGTCCACCTCCTCCAGTTCGACGAAATCATTAAACTAGTCTAGGTGCCTCTAGGTGGAAACACTTCCTTCAACCTTGTAGAGCTTGATTCTATGGCTGTAATTCTGAGGCAAGTCATGTAGTTGGGATGGAAGGATGAGGGGGGGAAATCTGGTGGCCATGGCTCTAGGAGGGTTCAGATTTTAAGGGATATTATTTGATATCAGGGCTTGGAATTTCTTCGGGTAGAAAACAGTCTCGTCCAAGATGGTTTTTGACTTAGACCCGAAAAGGGTTTGCTCGAATAATTCATCAAACTCAAGGTCGTCGATGCTCTACATGCCATATTTGGGTAAGGATAGGCTTCTGTCTAGGTAGTAGAATGGATTTGGTTCTTGCTCTCTAGTCCTGCAAAGAATCTTCTTGGGGTCGTACATAGGCTCTGTAGGGTTTGGGTCAGGATTTTCTCTGGTATAGATTATCTTCGGAGCTAGGGTTCCTGAACTGTGCTACTTGGAGCTACTGGTATTTTGGACTAGATTCGCCAGGGTAATGGTTTCAGCCAGTATGGATGTTTGTCCCTCTGTTACCCTTAGGGGTCAAATTGCAATGCTAGTCGTTCTCCCAGGGAAAATCTATTCAATTTCATCCCCGACAATGATGCAAGAATTTTAGCACTTTGTAAATCTATTTGGTTGATAAAAAGATGACAAAGGTAACTTTCTCAACCAAATTTGAGACTCGAAACTAGCCTTTTGGATCTGGAGAGGGCTCTCTCGGGGTGCACAATCTTTGCATGGGATATGGCTTTAAAAACAATGGCTAGATTCAACACCTTTGATATAATGTGTTCTGATTATATTGGCGCAAGAAAGTAAGAGATGGGATATGGAGTTGATTCGAGGAAATGACAGAGACAAATGACTCAGTGACTACACTTGAGAGGATAAGGCTAAGCGATCAACAGTCTTCAGTGTAAAATAGTAATGTGTGGCGGGGGAGAAAAAATAGGAAGTAACTCAAAGAGTCGTTGTGGGTGAATTCATAGTTAGCTTTTAGAAGAAAATGTTTTGTCTAAGTGGCACGAACAAGGGGTGCTACACAGGGAATCCACAGGTTCAAAAATTCGTTCCGAAGTAGACAAAAAAAGATATGAATAAATATGACAAGAAGCACATATGCAAAGAGAGAGGCACAATACATCTGATTTCTACAATTATAATCTTTTCATCAAGTTGCAAGACCTTTGCATTAAGTTTCGGTCAAAAACTCAAAATACATACAATAGTTATCATTTACCAATTTTTCCAACCAACCTAGCTTACATCGAAAAGATGAAATATATAAATGAGGGCACCACTTGGGCTACCATTTCTTCTAACTGCTAGCTCTAAAACTAGGAAACTGAGTGGTATGCATTAGAGACCCTTCGCATGGCACTTTCCAAAAATAAACAATAATCACGTTTGTTTACACATAACTGTTCACAAATTTTCCATGAGGATATGATCATCGGTTAGGTATCGATATGAGGAAAAGATGTGTCAGTGTTTCACTTAGATCAGATGTCTAAGTGGACAGGTGTCTTCCAGGAAATCACTATCTGCTATAACGGCTTTGATTTCTTCCGCGCGCTCATTTGCTGGGAAAAATGTGCACGAAAAGTGGTTGTTTGATGGTCACGACTGCTATCAAAATGGTAGATTTATTTAGGGAAACATGTCCTTAAAAACTACCAATATTTGCCTTCTATTTGTGGATGTAGAGAAGAACACCAGCTAAAGTTGTTTTTTTGTGCGTTGGCTAGACCCGCATGGGCTTCCTTCTCAACCACTTCACATTCCCTAGAATTCTTGGTATGCCTTTCCTTTGACAGCCTCTGTGCCTCATGCAGCTATACAATGGTGTCTTGCACCTATCTGAGCTATCTTTTTAGCCATGCCATGTTCCCTTCATGACCTTGCGATGCTGGTGCTTCCATAGTCTTTGTCGCTAGCTGTCACCTCAGCTCCATGTTTTCCTGGTAGAGTTCAGCGATAGCTAGATTTTCTTGCTTTAATTGAAGAGATGGCTCTTGATCATTTTCTCCTGTGGTATCCATTTCTCTTGCTCTGCTCCTGCTTTCATGGCTTGATCCTCCAGCGGGTTCCATCCAAATGGTGGATATGAGTAGTTCTTCAGCCACCGATCTGGCATGAGACACTTCTGAAACTTGGGCTTCCTCAGCTTCCTTGTTATTCCTTGGCCTACCCCTTCTCTGAGGTATTTTCTATTGGGAAGATAGGGCTTCTACTGTCTTTCATCCCTGTGCTAGTCTTTCCACTTCAGGTTCCTCGTGGTTTGATGTGATCATCTTTGTGGGTGAAGGGATAACTCCTTTCGTGTCCTTGGGGATGCCTTTTGCAGGTGAGAATGACTCCCAGTAATTTTGGGGCTTGGACCTGGAAATTTTGCTGCTCCGCGCGCATTTCCTTATGCTTTGGGAGGTCGCCATGGCACAACCATTATGTATTCTGCATGTGGTGTATATGGAAAATGCAGAGGGAGGGAATTTTTATCAACCTAAACTGGAAAGGGAAATTGAAAACAGAGTGCAGACCTAGTTTCATGACTGAAATGGGTGCTGAGCATCTAAAATTTATAACGAGTTAGGAAGAAGGAGGAATTGTGTCAGAGAACAGTGAGTTCATCGCGATGAGATGTTTTGAATCAAATTGCATATTTTCCATGGCACATCCAAGCATGTAGAACACATGAGATAAGTTTTGCAGGGCATGCATGATATGAATGCTGCAATTTTTCATTCCTTTGGCCTTCATAATGAACTGATAATAGATTTTTCACTTGCCATTGTGATTTCCATTAACTACTTGACTCGACCTGCGGCATGTAGAGATTGATTTCTTAACAAGATTCGACTCTTTGGAAAAGACATACCCGTACCACTTACGCATGTTTCGATTTTGACATCCCTTCCCATTTCCAAGGGCTAACCATCCACTTGCTAACTTCAACCCCATGGTGCTATGTACCTAACTTCACATGTTTGGGTGCATGGGCCATAGCCTGACTAAAACCAACTCTAAATGGAAAGAAAAATGGTGGTGCTAACAATACCCAGGTGGAAGTGAAGGATTTTATCTAAGCGGAAGTGGTGTTCCAATAGGAGCTTGATTTTCCATTGTACTTCCAGAAGAGACATGTGTAACTTGTGGGACCATGGTAGATCTAGTGAGTTGGAGAGGAAGAATGGTATGAGTACCCACCAACAATGGGTCAAAACCAGTAACAACATTACTTGTTGTGCCAATAAAATTATCTAAAGGTACGGTATAAGCAGTATAAGTAATGGGTGCATGTGCGACATAGGTTGGTTCAGGCTCATTCTTAGTTTATCAAAAATATCGTGTCCGGAAGAGGTCCTCCAAAAAGAACGGACATGAACTGAGCTAAGATTAAAACTTCCAACTGTATGAATTGAAGTTCTAAAGGATTCACTTTGAAAGGGTGGATTATCGACACCAGACTCTGCGTAAGGTCCAGTTGGTATTCTAGTATAATCTTCAACAATAATGTCTCTTGAAGATTTTATTCGGAGAAAAATTGGATCTTGTACCACATTCAATAACGGATTTACAGGAAGTGTTGACTATATCAATGGAGTAGAAATTCTAATGTTAGAGGACGCGTCGTTATTGACTGCTCCTTCAGGGGAAGGAACCTCTGGTGAATTAGGAAAAAAATGAGCGTATTCTTCTGGCTCTTCCAGAGGTAACCCTTGCATCCTACGTGAATGGTGAGGGCCAATGTTGGCCGCACCAAAGAAATAATGAAAGAAATCTATGGCCAACTAGAGAAACAAACAACACTCCACTAACAAAATATAGATAACAAACATGTAAACAAACCTATTTTGAAGTCACTAGTTGGTGATGAAATCCAACATCATGAAATCAAGACAAGAAGGGGTTGGGATAAAGTGGGTGGAAAAGTTACATTGACGACCTGATTAACGGACTTACACCTTGGTGGAAGCTCCCACACATAATCGTGGGTATATCCTCCAAGGAGCCTGAGTGAGTTTGGCCAACGTCGATTCTAGGTACCGTGAAGACTTTCCCCTCCAAAGTCACCTTGTGTAAATACTCTAAATATATATGCCACTTAGGTTACCAATTATGATAATGATTCTTGGGGAAGTAGTCGACAGTCCAATCCATGCTCAAGGGCATGGTATCTAAGCCCAAAATCGATTCAAGAAGGTCCGCACAAGATTTTCTTCTCAAGTGACCCCCAATAATACGTGCAATCTCTACACCAAGACCAACAAAGCAAGGTGAGTAACTATGCCAGTCCTAGTGCGACCTTGTGATTGACCCTTTTGTTAGAAGGGCTTCCCAGGACAAAACATAGCAAGTTGATTTAAAATATCCCTATGACAAGATACTATTGTGTGTTTTGATGCTTTGGAGAATGTGCCTCACAACCTATTCCAAAGTGCTATCCCTAGCTAATGTTGGTGTATAAAAGTTCTAGAAAATAAAATTTTCTAGAAAGATTTTAAAATTACGCTGAATTTTAATGGTTGTTGCTTACTCAAAAAGGGAAACAGAAATGAAACTGATGAAGTATTTGACCTTGACCCAACAAAATTCAAAGAGATATGAGATGCAATCTTTTTGTTCAATGAACTCTAATTACATAAGGGAGAAGGTTTCTTTTTCCAAAATACAACAAGTTACAAAAGAACAATTTCTTCAATATTTGAATGATATTGATTCCAAACAATCAAAGCTACTAAATTTTCCAAATTGACTTTTTTTTTAACAAATATTTGAATGAAAAAAATTTCTTGTAAAGACTACTAATAAAATAATAAACGTCAATCCTTTCCTTTTCAAATAAAATCAAATATCTAATTAAAAAATAAAGAGTTTTCCAAGAAGATCAATTCACTCACAACACTATTTCCCAAACTAAACTCATAATGCAAGCAAAAATGAAAAGTAAGAAAACTTATTTGTCACATGCAAACAAAAAATTGTTTTCAAATAAAAAACAATCCAAAACTTAAAACAAAATCAATCCAAAACTCAAAGATATCAATCCAACTTATCTAGCAAGCACTTAGGGGAAAAGCCTTGAGATTATACCCTTGAAATAAGAAGTAAAAGATAACACTTATAAATCTTATGAAAACGAATCTCAATAGTTGAGAAACAATCAAATTTAGGCTAAAAGATGCAAACCAATCATTCACTAAGACTAAAAGTTCACCCCAAGAAGTAATGATAAATCTGGGAAAGTAGAAGAAAGTTGACCATCACTCCAAAAATTTCCAGAGGAATCGTCACAAGCTACAGAAGGGTACAGTGCGAAAATGAAGGAATGTTGCAGGCTAAAGGAAAAACACAGTGCGACGTCGTCACTCTAGTTCACACAATAAGGGTGCGACGATGAATGAACATAAGAAGGAAAAAAGACAGAGTTTCTCAATGAACTTTTAGAACCAAGGAGTCAAGATGGATCACCCAAAGAATCATAGAATGAAATTGACCAAAAGCAGGAAAGTTAAAAGCAAATAAGAAGCAAAAACCAAAAGAGCACGTTCCCTAGTATGGTTGCCAATTTTTTTATCAGACAAATCAGTAAGTGTGGACACAAACTAATCTCCCTAACTTCAACAAGAATCCAGAACAAAACAGGGAAAAATACAAGATTCTCCTTAGATTTGATTGTCATATAAACTAGTTCAGAGAGGGAAAAATGACCTACCATTTAAATGAAGTTTGATCCTTGCTAGTGTCTTCCTTTCTGCTCCATATTTGGATTTGTGGGATGGTGGACCTATTAAGAAGCACAAACCAACAAAGAGAGAGAAAAACAATATATATATTCCAATGAATTCTATGTATAATATCAAGGAGTTATACAATAAAAGTAGAGACACGTTTATAGGGAATAAATGTATTACTGCATTGTATTAAATGAAAGTGGAAAATACAACCCATTCCTTGATGTTGCAAGGTCCCTTCCAATGGCCCTTTGCTTCAACACACACACCTTTTCCCCAATGCTTTTGATGAAGAGCATCCACAACCTGACTTGGAGAACTAAAGTAAAGCTATCTCAAGTACAATATACAACAAAATTCTTCATGCATAAGCCAACCTAGCCTTTCCCATGAGAGATCCCTCTTTATATAGGGTGAAAGAGGGATGGATGAGAATATTAGTATGATCCCACTAAATCAAAGAAGCGAGTAAGATCCAAACCAATCGGAGGCCACCTCATCTTCTAGAATATTCCTTGTAGAACTTTTGTGAATTTACTCTTTTTCCCTTTATTTGAGCACCGTTGCACCCCACGCATAAGAAACATGTGACGACATCGCTGTCCAGTTTTGGTGTAATGTGCGACGATCAGGAATCATCGCACCACAAGCATTCATTAGGGTGCAATGATCTCCTTAGATATGGTTTTTTAAGGAAGAAAAGATAATCCACTTTTCTCATGGAGAAAGTCTCATTTAGTATCTTTAGGGAACATGGAAGTGAGTTATGCACATATCGTCATTTGTTCACAGGGGTGACCAAAATAATGTTTAACACCCACGTGGAGGAGTGTACATTCTTTCGAGGTGTAAAGTCTTCATGGGGTATAAAAAAGTCTGAAAACAAAGGCCTTTGAATCAGGAAGATAACCAGGATCCACAACCAACAATTATTAATGCATAATACATTGATTAAGGGTTGCAATAAATCCAAATCCCATGACAACTGATGACATTGAAAGCATGATATATGATTGTTTGAGTTACCAAGGAAGTACATGATAGAATTTAATAAAATAAAAATGCCAACCTGTAATTATCGACAATAGCACCACCTTTGTAAAAAGCAGAAAACATGTCAAGTAAGAAGAAGGAAATGTTTTGTGGAGATACATTGAACACATTGGGTCGTGAATATCAACAATTCCACATAAGTACTACAAGTCTCTTTATCTAATCGAGAAGGAAACAAACCCAATTTGGACTTCAAGAATAGCATTGGCAGGATGTGTTCCGTAGGTAAATGACATGAAAGAGATTGTTCAATGGTGCATAGATAAATTCATCTCCAAATGAACAATAATTCAAATGCAAGGTCATCAATCCATTTCTCTATATCCTTCAACATTTTTCTAAAATGGTATGACTCCATGCACCAACTATACGATTCAAGAGCGAGGACACTAATGAATTTATGAAGCAACACAAGGTAAGAAATAAATTTATGAGCAACTATTTAGAAGATCCAACCTGTAACCCTAGTACTTCCAGAATCAAGTAAATTTTCTAAAATACCGGTACAAAGAATTTGCATGGCTATTTGCCTCATTTTTGGTTTCGAATCTACTATGTTTATATCAATAAATTTAATATATTCTATGCATTACACCCTGCATGAAAATTTTATCACCGATTGGGGTTATCTCATCTCAAGTGAAATCTCTTTCCAACTAAATAACCTCAAAAAGAATCATAAGTTCTATATGACTTCTTACCTCATATTTTCCATTTCTTATGGCCATGTTTTTGAAGATTTTCCATGGGAAAAACATGTTGATTTTAAGTTGGAATACGTCTATGCATAGTATTCAATTTTTTTCAAACATAAATCCCAATATGGTTTCTACCCAATTCATAACTATTTCATCTCAAAATTCAAAAAGTTAATATTTGGATAGAGCACATCAAGGCTATCCTTGGAAGCAACTTCCTTTCTCAATTGAAAAGGGATTTATGAGTTGTTCGAAGAATTCATTGTAATTAGAATATTTGGTATTATGGATAATCTTTTACTTTTACCATTCTATACATCAGATAAACTCTTTGTTAGAGAATTATGTAGGAAATAAAAGACTTGGGATCACTTATTCCATGAAAAAAGGAAAATAAAATTTATACCCCTACCATGGAAAATTGGGAATTGCATTGTTAAACACATAACTCACCTAAATGAATTGGTTGGACATCATGAATAGGTTAATTTGAAGGAATAACAACTTGTTGAAGGTTTTGATCCAGACAACAAAGTTACTACACATGTAGTTAGTGGGGTACTATTCACACTTCATCAGAATTGAACAGTTTCTAGAGGATGGTGGAGATAATTTGGATCTCCAGGAATTAGTGGCCTACCAAATTTCAAATGACGTAGGAGAAGTAAATAGTAAAAATGAAGGAAAAAACAACATGGCTGAGAAATAACAAATCGAAACCCTAATTGACCAACAACATCTCAAATAAGCATTGCATTGAGATTGAAGAGTAGAACCAGTGGAATGGATACTAGAAAAATATTAGTTGGAGGCTTAGATGACGGTGTAAATAAATACCCACCAAGGAAAGTTTTTGAGAAAATACATATTACATACACTCCTATAAAAAGAAAATGAAATATATCATCAGTGGAAATAAACACACTAGAAGTCCAAGAAAGTCCCATTGCAATGGACTTGGACGAGCTCATTGAAGAACTTGGATGGTCTATGAATAGGTTGTTAGAAAAAGGAGAAATTGTTGATGCTATGATGACCTAGGATCCTAAAATATTTGAGGATTCTATCACTCTGCACCACACGACATACAATCGTGAAACTAAAAAACAATTGTTGGAAAAATTTAATACCAAGAATAAAAAGTCATCAGAATGATGGAAATATTCAATTGACTTGGATGGGGTAGCACCATTCAAAATTGTGGACTTTCATGGAGATACTAGAGATGCATTAATAAAATCAATTGATAAAATAGAAAAATATAATTCAAAGTTAAATAAAAGTATAAAAGAATTATAAGTTTCTTTGGTACTAAGGCCATTGTTTTCAGAACCTTTGAGTTCTATTCAACCTACACTTAAATTGGAGGATATCCCAAAAAACAATACAAAATACAAAGGCACATCAAGTTTATTGTAGTCTGTAAGAAAATATGTTGGCGATGCCATACAAAAAAGGATTGATATAATTAAGGAGATTTGGGAGCTTTCCCAAAGTATTGCTAGCTTTTCCTCCATAATATGTAATTTCAAGGAATATTTGCAGAAGGATTTGGAAAATGATGAAGGATTTTTCAAGGAAGTTGTAAACACATTTTCATCCAAAGTCTTGAGCTTAAATGAATCTAGGAGGAAGGAACAAAATCTTCCCTCACCTTATCATATGAATAATATTAATGCAAGTTGGCTAAGGAAAATCAAAGAATTGAGAGAAATGATAAATGAAATTAAAGTCCTAAGGAATAAAAAAAGTGATTTATTTCTTAAACTTGTTAGTCTTATTAAGGAATTAGATAGTCCCAATTTATTGATGGGTGACATGATCTTAACCAAAGAATATTTAACGAGGCAACTTAATGTACTAAAATTTGCTTGGGCTAATGAATTTATCAAAACTATAGAATTTATGAAGATGAAGTTGAAAAATGGTTAGTCCAGTATATCAACAGGAATGATGATGTGGATGACACATTGCATCAATCAAAGCTAGATCTGAGGGAGTTTAAAAATTAGTTATTTGAAATTAAAAATAAACATGAAATTACAGTGGCACCCTTAAGAGAGTACATTGAGGAATGGTTGAAAGAGGCATTAATCAAAATTACCATACCAAAAAATTAAGAAACAGTTACAACAACTATGCCACCTCAACCACAACATGTGCCTATAAAGGATCTAACTGCAACAAAGTAAAGGTTACCATATATCTCCATCATAGTGATTCAAACGTTAACTTTACCCTTTTAGTTTTCTGTACGTCCATTTATGTTACAATCATTTGTCATCTTTCCTTTGTCTTCTCGATATTCTATGGGATTTAGGCTGATATTTGGTTGTCCTTCTTTTATCTTCCAAGTATTTTCACTTTATGGTCCATGAAATCCTTATCCCAGTCCTCTTTGAGGGGTGAATGCATTTTATTTTCTTTAAATACATTTAGCTTTGTATTTAAAGACTCATTGCTATTTTTGAGACTCCTAGAGAGTTATTTGGGATATTACATTATTGTATTCTCAAAAAATTTGATAAGAAGCTTGAGTTTCAAAATGTTTTATCCAACATAATTTTTTTTGGCACTTTATGGAATGATAATTTAAATCTCTCTTCAAATTGCGGTCCATTTTCTGTTCTATATCTGTGGATATTGTTGATTTTTTTGTCGATGAATACTGTGATGGATATATCAATCCTTTATTATATATGCATCCTATATATTTATGTTGTGAATATTTTATATATGGGTTTGTTTTAAAACACTTGGTCCCTAATCTCAGGTGTTTTAATATATTAAGTCCAGTCCTTCTTAGACTTTCTTTTGTTTTACTTTATTTTCATGGAATTATAAGAACAAGAGGAACACCCCCCCTTTAAAAATGTAGGAGTATTCATATCCTTGTGAAGTTGATCTTTGACTGCTAATAGTATTTTATATCAACACTCCTAAAGGAAGATGATATACCCATTGCATCTCCCAAAGAAGAGAAATCATTTGATGAACATGTTGATCAAGAGTCACTTCATGAAGAGCATGAACTTATTGAAAACCACATGGTTGAAGAGGAAAATAAACTACTTCATGAATCCATCCAAGACCATGAGTTGAGGAAAATTAAAGATGAAGCTAAAGAGACATGATTTGATGATGATAACAACCAAATTTTTATTTCCCCTCCCTATGAAGACAATGACTTAGAAACTTACACTCTTTCTCAAACTTTTGACACTTTGGAAAGTGGGGAGTTTGTTGACCCCTTATTTTATGAAGAAAAACCTAGTGGGTCCATTAATAAAGATTACCTTGATGAGAGGCTATAAGTGAAACAGATTCCCCTTTTCAAAGTTTTGAATTCCATGATTCATCCTTGTATAATTTTGAAAAGTCGGACTCTAAAAAAGAGCCCATAGGATTTTCTTCATGCCATGAAGCATACAATGGGCTTGATGATTTTGTCCACATTGGAAGTCATGATTGGGATATAATATGTTTTTACTTTGAAGGGGATCCCATTTATGATACTAACTATGAGAATGGAATTGATACTAACTATGAGAACGGAATTGACATGGTTGAACTTGGACCTTATGAAGAACCTAACTCAAAATGTATTGTTGAAGAAAATAGTGATTTCAATATTGAAGAAAACGAAGTAGAATAGTTGATAAAGGATTTACTTGACCCTTTGGATTCCTTAGAAATCATGGGGTACCCAAATTATTTTGAAGACCATAGAGAAGAACTACCAAGATTTCATGGGCTTAGAGACTTGCCTATTCACTATATTACATCCTTCATTAATCTTATTTCTAACCTCAATATTGTTTATAAAGACAATAATATGAATATGTTTATATTGCATTTGTATTTTATTAAGGATGATATTTCTATTGGTACAAAAAACTTGGTAAAGGAAAGATCTCATCACTTTCATATTTCTTCAAAATATTTCTTGAGAATTAGTCTCCTCTTCATGAAAAGTTTAAGTGTGAAAGGGTTGTTACAGATGTTGAGTGTCCATTGAATTATGTTCTAAAATCATACCCTTGACCCATGATTGTAGTCATCCTCCTCACCTACCTTTAACTCCTGGATATTTTCCTTGTTTACCTTCGACCAAGAGAGTCCGTTAGGATCAGATCTTAACCCATTTTCATGGGTTATTAGTTAGTAGGATATTTTTTTATGTAATGAAGGACAACATTAGTTAATAAGGCCTATTAAATAAAGGATAATAATTCAATGTAAGAAGACCTAATAGAATCTTCCGCTTCTAGAAAGATATTCCTCTAGAAGTTTTATTAGAAGGTAGAGTTAGTATAAATAAGAGTAGGAGGCATTAGATATTTTTTGTCTTGGAGATTATTGTAATAGAGCTTTGATCTGCTAGAGGTTTCCCATTGAAGAGGAAGTACCACCACTATGATTAGAACTTAGATCAAGAATGTTGGTAGTGGTGTCAATAGCATAATAAATGTTATCCATGACTACCCACTTGGAACATGTTCACTAAAGAAGTTTATGCCCGTTTTGATAGGGAATCACATTTTTTGGGAGGGATCACTAAGCTGCACCAAACGGGATCATTCATAGACTTCATCACGAAATTTGAATAGTTAGATATCCAAACTGAGTGCTTATATGATGAATTTTACATTGAATGTTTTATTAGTGTCTTAAAGGAAGCCAGCATGGCTCATGTGAACATGCATCATCCTACTAACTGGTTGCATGATTGCCAATTAGCACTAGAAGCAAAGACCACCCTTCAGGCTCCACCCTTGAAAGTTACTTTTCCCAACTGTCCTCACCATGGGGATAACCCAACTTTGACACAAACCCTGAAGGTCCAAAAGGTATCTCCAACAGAAATGGCAGAGCATCGCAAGCAAGGAATTTTCTATCAATGTGATGAAAAGTACTCACCGAGACATAAATGAAGGGAACAAAAGTTATTCCAAATTGATGCCTCAACTTCATCTTCCTATCCAGACATACTATCATATGAGACCCCTGACCAAGAGGATGCTCAACCAATTGTTCACGCCAAAGACTCCATTGCAGTTCCTATGGAACCAGAGGAACCTGTCATATCTCTTCATGCCTTCTCAGGTATTTCTTCCCCACAGACATTGAAGATAAATGGCTACATAAAAAACTGGTCGGTTGTGGTGTTGATTGATAGTGGTAGCACCCATAATTTTATTCACCGTAGGCTTGCTGAGGAGACCAATTATTTTTTCTGCCCTATTTCTAATTTTCAAATCCTCATCGCTAATGGTGGTACGATGAAGTGTGGGGGATATTGTGAGAATTTCAAACTCCAAATGGGGGATTATCATTTGAAAAACCACATGTTATTTATTTCCATAGGGGGTTGTGCTATTATATTAGCCATGGAATGGCTCCACACTTTATGACCAATCATAATGGATTATCAATAATTATATATGAGCTTCACCCAAGAGGCTCACACATATAACCTCTGCGGTCTCCAAACATGCTCCCCTGAAATCATCATCTCTCATAGGATGGAAAAAATGTTGAAGAAAGGCCACCATGGTGTGATTAATCAATTTCATGCCATCTAGGTCACTTATCAATCCTCTTTGGTCATTCCCCCTAGCCTACAACTATTATTGGAAAAGTACCCCAAGGTCTTTGAGGTTCCCACTGACTTACCTCCCTCCATGGGTGAGAATGATCATAACATCCCTCTCCTTTCGAGAATTCAACCCACCAATGTATGTCCCTATAGGTATCCATTTGCTAAAAAAATGAAATAGAAAATATGGTACAAGAATTATTGGAGGCAGGGGTAATTCACCCTAGTACCAGCCCATATTATTCCCCTATGGTGATGGTATTAAATAAAGAAGGTACTTGGTGCATGTGTCCCGATCTTCATGCCCTGAATAAACTGACCATCAAAGACAAGTTTCCCATTCCTGTCATTGATGATTTGTTGGATGAAATCTAGGATGCATGTGTCTTCACCAGATTAGAACTTCACTTCAGGTATCACCAGATTAGGATGAACGAGGCCGATATTCCAAAAACTGATTTCAAAACTCATGAAGGACATTATGCATTATTTGTCATGTCATTTGGCCTTTGCAATGCCTAATCCACCTTCCAAAGTCTCATAAATAAAATATTGAAACCTTACTTTCAGAAGTTTTTCTTGGTTTTCTTTGATGAAATTCTCATTTACAGTCACGTGGGATAGCCACCTTCTCCATGTGGACAAAGTCCTTCAATTGCTACAAGAAAACCATTTTTTTGTCAAAAATGACAAATATTCCTTTGGATCCAGTGAAGTGGAATACTTGGGACACATTGTGGGTCGAGATGTGGTAAAAATGGACCCCCAAAATATATAAGATATGCATGAGTGGCCACAACCCATGACCTTAAAGAGCCTAAGGGGTTTCCTAGGTCTCACGAGATATTACAAGAAATTTGTACACCATTATGGAAAAATTTCTAAGCCCTTAACTGACCTTCTTAAGAAAAATGCATTTCATTGGACCCCTGTTGCTGAGAAAGCCTTCATAGATTTAAAGTGGGCCATGTGCACTACTCCTATCCTAGCAGCTCCCGACTTCAACAATACCTTTGAGGTGAAATCAGATACTTCTAGCATTGGTATAGGCACAATGCTCACACAAGATGGTTGACCTATGGATTTACTAACCAAGTGTTGAGTGGCCACAATTTGGGAAGATCTACATATGAAAATAAATGATGGCCATTCTCCATGTGGTGCACACCTGGAGTCCATATCTTTTGGGACATCATTTTAAGATAAAAAAAATCACCATAATTTGAATTATTTTTTGGAGCAATGATTATCCTCCCTAGAACAAAACAAGTGGCTGACCAAAATGTTGGGTTATGATTATGAAATCATATATGAAAAGGGAAAAGACAACATAGTGTTTGATGAATTGTCAATACAACACGAGGATGAGGACTCCCTCTTTTCCTTCTCCTTACTAGTCTCTGATTGAATTGAAGAAGTATGATAAGAGTGGCTAACACATCCAACTATCTCCAAGTTAATTCAACACCTTCAAGAGGACCCTAATCCTCCCATCGGATACACTTGGAACGACAATATTATCTGATATAAGGATCTTCTATTTCTATTTCCCTCTTCAACACTCAAGCCAAGGCTCTTAAATAAGTTTCACTCATCGGCTATTGTAGGTCACTCGGTCTTCCAAAATACCTATGCTCGCGCTCTTCGTTCTTTTTTCTGGGAAGCTATGAAGAAGCATATACCTCACTTTGTCATGGAATGTGAGGTGTTCCAATGTAATAAAGGTGAAACCATCAAGTCTCTAGGAGCTCTACAACCCCTAACCATTCCATCTTCGATGTGGATGGACATGTCCATGGAATTTATAGTGGGCCTCTTGAAAGATTGAAAAAAGTCCTTCATTGTGGTGGTGGTTTATTGCCTCTCTAAGTATGCTCATTTTTGTGGTACGATAATTCATATCACACAACCACTAAAATGGTGGTACAATAATTCATATCACACAACCACTAAAATGACCCCATGTGAAGCAGTGTATGGCTAATGACCACCTATAGTAACTACCTATCTTCTAGGAACATCAAAGGTCCAATCTATTGATACCCTGTTGCAAGGTCGAACAACCACCCTAGTAGATATCACAGGTAACCTCCACATGGCTCAAAATCGCATGAAGAAACATGTGAACCAACATTGTTTGGAAAGGGTATTTAATAAAGGTGATCTGGTGTTTCTCAGGCTCCAACCTTACAAACAAACATATCTCAAATCCCAGGGACATTGCAAGTTCGTAACCAATTTTTATGGGCCTTACCAGATCATCAAGTGTATTGGTTCAGTGGCCTACAAATTGGCCCTTCTAGCTACTACCAAAATCCATTCAATGTTCCATGTTTCCTTTTTGACAAAAGTGGTGGGATAGAATTGTAGGGTCCAAACCATACTTCTAGAATTAGATGAATAATGATCCCTTTGGCTCCAACCCAAAGAAGTTCTCAATACATGTGAACACTAGTTGTGTGGCCAAACTATCAAGGATGTGTTGATCCAGTGGAAGGACACATCACCAGAGGATGTGACTTGGGAACCATCGACCATACACAAGCAATTTACACATATTTAGTGTTGAGGACAAGGCTTCTTTTGGAGGGGGAGGGAATGTTAGGATATGATCCTAGCCCATTTTCATGGGTTATTATTTAGTAGGATATGTTTTCTATGTAATAAAGGTCAACATTGGTTAATAAGACCTATTAAATAAAGGAAAATAAGTCAATGTAAGAAGACCTAATAGAAGCTTCTGCTTCTAGAAATATCTTCCTCTAGAAGTTTCCTTAGAAGGTAGAGTTGGTATAAATAAGAGTAGGAGGTACTGGATATTTTTGTCTTGGAGATTATTGTGATAGAGTTCTACTCTACTGGAGGTTTCCCCATAGAAGATGGAAGTGAAAATTGCTATCTTTAATAAAGGTGTTATTTCTGGTGTTATTCTGGTATTGTTCTAGCTATAATCTTGTTGTTCCATTACCGCTTGCTAAATATTTATGTTTTGCATATTATAATTCATTTGGCATATTGCAGAGACATTGAAATTCAACCATTCCTTTGTATATTCCAACTAGAGCCACCTTCAAAAACCTTTTTCCTCAACAAATTTTCAAGCAAAGTAATTAGGTTGGCCCACTCCTATGACTACATTATCCCTATTGACATTTTTGTTGGCACTCTATAATTTTCATGCCAACTCATGGTGCTCATTTCATAGCACTTGTGAATTTGAATCATTTCGTAGTGCTTGAAGTTTTGGTCATTTCATAGCACTTGTTAGCTGATTGTCAATGCCAGTTTTTTTAACAATAAAAATATGGAACTCTGGAATTTTTTTTTATAAAATTGGGAAAATAAAAAAAATGGTTTTAGGTTTGTTTTGTGGTCTCGGGTCTCTGTACAGGGTTTTAATAAATTTTTTATAACAATTTTATTAGGCCCCAGACCCAATCTTCAAGTCATTTCAAGCCATATATATCCACGAGTCAAGCACCAGACAACAAGACAACATGCCAAAGAATTCAACACATCACAAGTTAGTTCCCAAGACCAAGCGCCAAGCTAAGGGAAGAGTCCACATGGGGCCAAAAAATTTTCACTACGCGACAATGGGTTTTGTAACCTTTGGCATATATGAAGAGAAACGTTTTTGTTTGTCTTGACCGTAGAGGTCCAGGTATGATATAACTTCAAATTAAACAATCTAGTGTTCATAAACCAAATAACAAGTGTCAATATCAGAGTGCTAAGTAGACTGAACTGACTCTGTTGAAGGAGACTTAACAATCATCAACAATGTTACAAATTGATAGAAAATGTCCAGGTGCCAAGGTGATGTGCAATTTGATGACTAGAAGACTAGTTTTTAGGTGAATGATCATCACTTATTGTCAACAGAACAACCAGATGGTAAAACAAATTTGAAGTGCCCAAATATGAGTGTTTGTAGTTAGATTCAAACTCATTGAAATCTAACTTTATTTCCCATACCTTACTAACGTTATCATCTTCAATTCCTACTTCAAATAATGCTTTGGACATCTCAACTATCCATATTAAAAATAATATAGAACCCCTACTTGCTCTACACAAATTTCTCTATAAAAATATAATGTTGGATATCTATGCATCTTAGTATGGATATTGCAGGCATGGTGTTCATTTTGGAAAAAGTGGAATTCCTTATGAATAAAGATTTTGGATGTTATTAATACACTTATCAGATTCTTCATATGATCAGTTATAATAATTACAGTCGTTGTAATAAAATAGGGATGGGAAGAAGATAAGTTAAAATGGTCTCCAACATATTTGATACATTTTTGCCTCCAAATATTTCCAGTTGTGCCTTTTGAAGTCAAAGGAGGCTCTCGATCCTATTGAAATGAAACTAATCTCTGTATTTGGAAATTCTAGATCCATTAATTTTGGATATTATTTCTATCTTGTGATATGTATAAATTTGATGAAGGAAATAGAATACAAGGTTCAGTTTGATGGGAACTCCTTGCTTACATAGTATTAGTTTGTTTTTATATTAATAAAAATCTTCAAGCAGAAGATTGGACAGTTTCTTAAAGCTTCTTGCGATGGAATTTTGTGGTCAGTTTTTCCAGTAAATGTAATTTCTTCAGTATTTGAATGAACGTATTTGATGTAGAATTCATCTTGAGATGCTCTATTTCATTGAATTCAAATATTATCACCTTGTCCTCTAAAATTAATGCAGGATTCATCCACTATTTGATGCCCTATTTTAATGGACTGTACTCCTAAATTCGGCCACCATACTACAACAATTTTAATGTCTAGTTGAATGTTATCTACCTTGCCTTTGAGAACTACTTGTTCATCAATTATTATTTGAAGCCTTTTATTGATATCTCATTTATGACTCCATGCCAAATGGTCTTCTCCTTAACCATACCAACCAAATTTCATAAAAAACCTATCATTATCTAAATATTTGGCCATTGTGATTAAATTCCATTGACAGAGCCCCCTCTGGTTGGAAACGCCACTTTCCAGCCTAAAGTCTGGTTTGAAATGGTTAATATTAGGGACCTAACCTCCCTAACCCATCACATAGGTAAAATAATATATTTCCATGTAATAAAGGCCAATATTAATAAGGCCTAGCAATAAGGAAGAATAAGTCAAATGTAAGAAGACGTAATAGAAGCTTCTGCTTCTAGAAGGATCTTCCTCTATATTTTTATTTTGGATAGATAGATTTAGTATAAATAGGAGTAGAGGGTATGAAAAGTTTTTTCTTGAGAATTATTGTAATAGAGCTCTGCTTTGCTGGAGTTTCCCCCTCGAAACATTGTTTCCTATCAATAAAGGTATTATTTTGGTGTTGTGTTTTCATATATTGTTTTGTTCTGCTGTTATTCTCTACAATATTTCTATTTTCATTTATTTTAATAGATCTAGTACCTTACAAGTGGTATCAGAGCAATTTCCTTGGCAGAAAATTGTGGGTTAATTTTTTTCAGGGTAGAGACATATTCCGACATCTTAAAGATACAAAGATATGTTGTTCAATGCATAAATATGCGGTCAGGGAAGAATACATGCATGAACTACAAGTGGTACTTAATCACACATTTTTGGACACCCTTGTAACCCATGTTGGTACCCCTTTGAGTTGTAGCGCATTAGACAACACTTATATATGAATCAACCTAGATATCTGGAATCCATCTGTATATAAAATGATTGACCTCTTGACTTCTATAGTTCCACCAAGAACAACACTCAGGAAGATACTCTCTAGTACTTCAGTAGTCAGGTAGTACGGCTAAGGGCACAGTCTAGCCTCCTTAGTTGGTGCCCTAAGATATTGGGCCAAGTACTACTATTGGACCCCGCACGTATATCAGAGAGATATAGCACATGGAAAACCCTTGTCTATATAAACCTTGCATACCCTAACCCTTGGGAAGGAAACAAAAAAAAACAAAAAACATACAAGATATATTTCCACGCAACTGTTCCTCCTGCATTTTAGTTGCGAAATTACTAAACATTTATTCCTATTAAGAATTTGGGCATTTCAACACTGCAATATTCTTCATATCATATTATAACTCCACAAGAGTAAAAGTCTCGATCCCATTGGAACCATTCTTTTAGCCCTATCCCATTGGATTTCTCTCTTCACCCTGATCGCAGTCATACCTATCATTTTTCAACAATTGTTTTTTCTCATGGACCCAAACCCCTTCTGACACCCTTATTTGGGCCTTACTCCATTGGATTCCCCTTGTCACCCTGATAGTCATGATACCCTTCAACCATAACCCCTTTTATGTGTGGTCCCACTTGTCCCTTTCAATTTTTCCTCTTCATCATGACCCACACTTGTAGCCAAGACTTGGAAGCCCACTTCAATTCCTTGTCCTCTACTTTCATAGAGACCCAGTGTGAAGTGCAGTAACTTAGTGCCAATATTTCCACCATCAATAAAAACATGCATTCCTTCATAGACGCCAAAATGGAAAACATCAAACATGACCTCGCTACCCATCTTGCATCCTTCACTGACACGATCTGTGCCAAGTTGAATATCCCTATAGACCTTACCTCCTCTAACCCACCTTTTCACCCTGAATGTGAAAATTCCTCCAATTCCTAGACTTTTCAGCCCATCACTTTTAGCGTGACCTATGCATTCCATGCGTGGATGTGAAAAAATTTGATGGCTCGGATCCCACCAGCTGGGTAACCCAAATGGACCATTATTTCTCTTTGTATGACATTATAGATGAGTTGGCCAAACTCCGGTATGGTGTTCTCCATCTAGATCAAGAATGTTGGAAATGGTGGCAATGTAGAAAAAATTCCCACCAAGGGTATGTGGCTTGGACACAATTTGTTGCAGAGATTTATGAATGCTTTGATGCTGACACCAACCATTTATGTTGTTTGAAAAAGTTGAAACAATCTAGCATAGTGGAATAATTTATAGTTTCTTTTGAGTGATTGGATTTCTGCACATAGGGCATGTATGATGATTTTTTTCACGACTGTTTTATCAGTGACCTCAAGGATTAGATATGTGCCCATGTCCTCATGGATCAGACTTAGAGTTGGGTGGAAGCTACTAAAAGAGATAAGGAAGAAAAATAGATTTTTTTGGCACAGGTGCAGACCCAAGGTTCAACGCTTCAACAACACACCAAAAAAACCCTAACTACCGGCCCTTTCAGAAACACCTGCAAAGTAGATGAAGTCTCACCCAAGGTAGAGGCAAGGGGGGTTACAAGACTTAGGTGTTTGTAGCCGATATGGAACACAAATATGTGATTACACACTTTGCATAGTACTTAGGAACAACATGCATCAACCTATTAGTTTAACTCACATCACAGATCAAACCCTAAGTACATATCAACATAGTAACAATAACAAAATACATCTCACAGTTAGCAACATAAATAATATCTAACACATTCAACATATACAAAGAATTTAAAAATTCATAGATCTATCTATCATTCATGACATTCAGTGCACTAAGTAGATTCACAACATAAACATCATAGTGCAAAGCAACTCATAAACACAAGATTCACATGGTTCACCCCAGTGTGGGGCTACATCCACAATTCTTATTCTATTATTCTACTTCAATATCTTACATTCATCTACTCCTATGCACTAAGCCACATATCCAAGATCGCACTAGACAGGTGATCTGCGCACTAAGCACCAGATCCACCTTCCCAAAATCAGATCAAGGCACAAATCCAACTCACACAAATCATTACATATACATTTTGTTGCATGAAGCAACTCAGAGCCGCTTTCACTTACCTACATACACATCACTTGTCTCTTGAATTTATCCCATCACTACATTGCTTGCACTAAGCACACTTCACTACCTCTACATTTCATTCCTTCCTATATATACTTTTACATCCCTTACAAAAAGGCCTAATCATGGGTAAACCCATGGGCTGACATCCCAAAACCCTAATACAAAAACCCTAATGAACCCCTTGTTGGGTCCACAAAGTAAGTGAGATCTCGCGATCTCAGCTCCACCTAAGCACTCCATCTTTGACCAGCCTGTCGAAGTCCAAAAGTGGTCAAACCTAACCAATGTTTCCTCAAAACTTGGACGATGACCAACAGGCCCCCAACACTCACCTGTGACTCATCCCGAGTCACTCAGACCTTGGAAACACTCCTTCAAATGCCTCGATCTTAGCTCGAGCTGCCTCAACATGTTTCTTCGCCTGAGCCTCCTTCTTAGCGAGCTCCTGGAGTACTTTCTTAGTAATAGGACCTTCTAGGCATCATTCCACTGTCATAACCACTTGGTCCAAATGCAAGCCTTTTCCTTCAATCTCTTCAAACACCATGTAGGATTCTTCCTGCATCAGTTGTAGCCTTTGTGTGACCTCCATGACTCTACCCTAGATGGCAGTAATACGATGTTGGGTCGTGCATTGTTCTTGTGATATCTTCATTATGTCGACTGCAGTGAGTGACTTCATCTGCACTTGAACTGTCAGTGCCTATTGTTGTGCCTCCTGTAGCTGCACTTCCAAATTCCTAAGCTCTCTATCTTCCATGAGGTGTTTGTAATTCTGTGCATTTCTACTGCTTAACTTCTTGCATTCTAAGGTGATGGCCATGATCCTTCCTACTGCACTCTTAGCAGCTTCTTCCCTTTGGTCATGCACTTCCTACGGATTTATTGGTACTTCTTGGATCTCCAACATCGTTACCCTTGCTTGAAACTACTGGATGGCCTCAGTGAGCTTCGTGACTTGAACTTCGACTGCCTCATGCTCCTCCTATGGTAAGCCTAGAATAGAGAGAAGTTATCTTCTCACCACTTCTTTGAATACAATATTCGCTATGAGAAGATGGTCCTTTTCCCTCTATATATTTTCCTTGTCTTCCTCGAGAATCGCCCATAACTCATCCTTCTCATTTTCATAAGCAGTCACACAATACCGTGCAACTCGTAGTTGCTCCAAGATCTCTTCTTTCTCTTTCTTCAAGGCTTCTATAGCCTGTTCCTTTTCTTCTTGAACTTTTTGGAGCCAAGCCTATGTTGAATCTTCCAGTCTTCAAATTTGGGCTAGCTCATCCCCCAACTCTATGGGGTCTGATGATGAAGGCGTAGTAGGCACTACGCAGCTCAATTGAATGCCTCATTGTATTTCCTTCAGTTCCTTCTCAACTCTTGCATACAACTCTTCTTGCTTCATGCCATATCTCTGAAAGAGGTCCTCAGATGCATCCTCCATTTTTTCGTGGACTAGGCCGATGTCATCCTCCATTAGTGTGGCCTCCATATGGGGCTTACTAGTGGAGGTTTTCTTTCTAGCTGAGGGTTTCTACGAATAAACCTTCCTCTTCTTAGATGCTTCTGTCTCAATAGGGGGTTCCTTTGACAGTGTAGCTTTACCTTTTCCTTGTTTTTCTCCTTCTTCTTGATTTACTTCATCTCCTCCTCCTCCTATGGGTGAACCAAGTCCACATTCTTTTGAGGCATTGTCTTCCTCATCAGTCTGTACATCCTATACTTCCTTCTTTTTCTTCTTATTATTCACACTTTTCTGTCCAACGTGATCGAGCCGAGTGACCAAGGGGTTTCCTATCATATCAAGGTCAGAGAGTTCTTCATCATCAACCGGTACGAGGAACTTTTCCGACCACTCCTTCATGATCTCCTCCATGTCTTCGTTGGTTAGTTTGTAATAGGACTACAATTCCTCCTTTCTCTCATCCTTGCATGCAGTGATATATATAAAATTTCAATCTGCGTGGAACTTAGCTAATGGTATGTACTGGTGCAAGGTCCATGGTGTCATGTGAGGGAACGATTCTATGGAAACATTCAGTTGTTGATAGTAGGCATGGAACATTGCGTTCGACTGCCACTGCTTGGACTCATGTCTTTCGTGTACCATAAGGTAGAGAACCTCGTGGCCAATGACTCTGACAGTTCAATCTCTAGGAAGGTAGCTCCTTTCAGCATTTCCTAAGTGACAAATGTGATCAACACCAACAACCAGCTAAAATGGAACTCCTACCCTTGATCTTGCGCTTCGCGACAGTCTTTCTCAAGCTCATTGATGAGGTAGCTTGCCTAATTCATTTTCATCCCCTTCACATATTTCCCTGTGAGGTCCACCATGAACCCAGTGACTTGCGTGGGGCAGTTATTTTTGACGAGCTTGCCAACTATAAGTTGGAAAGCTAGGCGCACTGCACCATCCTGGATAGAAGCTACCTTATAGCCTCACTTCCCCTTCTCAACTTCATCGTAGGCCTCCTTAGTGCACTGTGCTAGGGAGCAGTCTAAATCCTTCCCTGGGTAGAACTATTGAGGGTCATTCTCTACATGCTCAGGCCTATGATCAGGTGGATCAGTGCTAGATCCATAGTAATGATCCTTCCGAGCCACATATATCCTCCATGATAATAGGACAAGAGGAGTTTAATGCAAGCGTTAACCTCCTGATGTTAGCCAAAATGAGGGATCTTCATGACGTTCAATATCATGGAATGTGTGAGCTCCTTTATCCAAGGCTGGGAGACTATGAAATCCTTCTTCCTAGTCATCTTCATCAGGTATCTATGCAGTGCGAGCATCGCGTAGTTCTTTCTATCTCCGAGGCTGAAATCATTGTTCTTTAAGGATGGGATCTGGCCCAACTAGCTTCCAACTACATGTATCCCCTTTGGGATGTATGAAATGATTAATGTGTACTTGAATTCCCATGGAAAGCTATCACGGTTGACTGCACCGGCCAAAGGTGAGACATAATCAGGTAAGATTGTCAAGATCTGCTTCGCATTAGCCAGATCGTCGCGATGCTTACTTTGCTTCTCAGTCGTGAGTTAGCATGACTAGAGAATCATGTTGTTGAAGGGGATTCCTGCAATCCCTTGGTCGACGATGCTTGAACACCTTCAGACATACCTCTATCAGCCATATACTTCATAACAACCTCCTCGATGGACTTCTCTAACTCATCCTGTGCATCTGACATTCTTTCTTTTAAACGGATAGGTCGAGGTAGGTGAATGGATAGACGGGGTAAGAAAACAGATGGCGATTTCTAATTTATGAGATCTCAACTCAACTCTCACAATTAGATCTTTGTTAGCAATGTTAATCATAGATGGCGAAAATTGGTCATGGCGCAGTGTCATACAGGTTAAATAAGTGAGCATCGTAACAGATTATTCCAAAAGCTAGGTCTGCTCCATCAATGTGAATCTGTCCATTATGGCATGGTCTCAACATCCCAAACGTGAACTATTTTTCCATAAATTCATTTCCTAGACATTCAGAGCATTGTTCTAATGGTCAGGGTGCCTCCAACAGTCATATAACTTCATCGAGGCAAAGTCCCATTCTGCATGGTTCTGCTGTTTTGACAAGGTTCAAATTCTGCAAACCTGCCTCCTGTGAAGTCTTCTCTGTAATGTCTTGTAGATTTTATAACTTGAATTTATTCTTACTGAGCTTCCTTGCCTTCTTTCCTATGATCTGATTCCCTCTAGCTATTTTTGGATTTCTCTTTCCGATCCTATTCTTATCTTCTCCTAGCAAAGTGACTTCGCACTGCCGATGTGCTCTCAAAGGGTTCAAAGTTAATATCCCTTACCTTATTGATTCCTGGGTGGATATAATTTATTTTTGCATGGATAGGTCCTTCAAACCTTCTTGTGCTTCGACAACTATTCCTCTTTCCTTCTGCTACTTCGACTTATCCTCTCRTTCTTCTATTAGTCGATCTACTTTTCTAGCTATTAAGTCCCTTAGTTCTTGATTTTTATTTTTTGTAGCTTCTTCCTCTGCTTTCCTTCTAATCTGATCCTTCTCAATCCAAGTCTTTCCTAACAAAAGTGGGAAAGGGGTGTTGTTCTCAACAAACATAATAAATTCAAGTTCTTCTTTTTTCGGTGTTCCATGGATAATAACAGGTACACTAGTAACTCTTCCACATAGGGTTATCATCTTTCCTTTAAATAAACCTATTCTTCCCAATGAAGGTACCATAGTAGGATTTCCCAAAATTTCCCAAGTGATTTCTGGCATAATATTCACTTGTGTTTCCTTATCAAAGGTACAGTATTTGTCGAAGTCTCCTATTCTTGTGTCTATGTGATGGTTTACTTTCATGATTTTTGGTAAATTGACATCTGTGTGATCATTTATTTCTTTTTTCAACTATACTAATGTAGTCTAGACTTTTTCTTTCTGATCTTATAACATGCTTGTATTCTCTTGACTCGTGGTCATTTTTTCAACTTTAGCAATCATCCTTGGACAATCCTTAACCTTATGACCCATAATTTTTCAATAAAGACAAATAGGACCTACACCAGGGCATTCCTTAGCAAGATGTCCCGGTCTTTTGTAGTTATAACGTAATGTCAATCCTCTCTTTCTCTTATAAGTTCCCCAACTTTTCTTGTACTGTGCACTAGGATCACAATGTTGGACCTTCAATCTGCAAAAATTCTTTCTAGGTTCTTGCATCCACTTATTAGTCCAAAAATTCTTTTTGTGCATAGGAATAACATATTTTTCTCTAGTTCTATCAATTTTATTCAGATCAACTCTTTCTTCTAACTGTACCCTAGCTTTCAGAATAAGACATAATCTATCAAACATACCTAGATCCATGCTTTCGAAACAAAAAAGTTCACTTTACTTACTCTTATCAAACACAAAGATTTAAGATATTACCTCCTTTCTTCAGATCAGATCTCTTTCTTAGCACAAGGTTTCACAAGTCAAGTAGAGTACTGTGCACTACAACAATAGATCTACACACAAAGCTTATCTTTTCTTTTACTTCAGTTCCCAACAATCACAGTTTTAGGTCTCGACAATTGAACCATTTGTTGGCACAGGGGCAGACCCAGTGTTCAACACATCAACAACACACCAACAAAATCCTAACTACTATCCCTTTTGGCAACACCTACAAAGAAGAGGCAATCTCACACGAGGTAGAGGCAGGGGGGGTTACAGGACTTAGGTGTTTGTAACCGAGCTAGGAAACAGATCTATGATTACACACTTCACAGAGTACTTAGGAACAACATGCATCAACCTATTAGTCTAACTCACATCACAGATCAAACCCTAAGTACAGATCAACGCAATAACAATAACAAAATACACCTCGCACTTAGCAACATAAATAAGATCTAACACATTTAACATATACAAAGCATTTAAACATTCACAGATCTATCTCTCATTCATAACATTCAGTGCACTAAGAAGATTCACATCATAAACATCATAGCACAAAGAAACTCATCAACACAAGATTTACGTGGTTCACCCCATTGTGGGGCTACATCCACCAACTACTTCTTCTTCTATTATTCTTCTTCAATATCTTACATTCATATCTCCTATGCACTAAGCCACGGAGCCAATCTCGCACTGGACATGTGATATGCGCACTAAGCACCAGATCCACCTTCCCAAAATTAGATCAAGGCATAGAGCCAACTCACACATATCATTAGATATATAGTTTGTTGCATGAAGCAAATCAAATCCACTTGCACTTAGCTACATACACATCACTTGTCTCTTACACTTAGCCCATCAGTACATTGCTTGCATTAAGAACAATTCGATACCTCTACATTTCATTCCTTCCTACATATACTTTTACATTCCTTACAAAAAGGCCTAATCATGGGTAAACCCATCGGATGACATCTTGAAACCCTAATGAACCCCTTGTTGGGTCCACAAAGTAAGTGAGATCCCGTGATCTCAGCTTCGCCTGGGTGCTCCATCTTCGACCAGTGTTGGCCCTTGACCAAGTTTTGAGGATCCTTGGTCATGTTTGACCTATTTTTGAGACTTTGACAGGTTGGTTGAAGATGAAGTGCTAGGCGAAGAGGAGATTGCGTGATCTCGACCCCTTTTTAGGGATTTTTGGGTTTAGGGATTATGTAACGGGTATGGGAATGTTGGCCCATGGGTTTACTAATGTTAGGACCCTATTGTAAAGTATAAATAAGTAGCTTAGCGATGTAAGTAGGTAGTGCTAAGTCAGTTGTAATCCAGTGAGCTAAGTGCAAATTGTTGTAAATGCTCTATGCATACCGTGTGTTGAGAACTTGCAGAGCTAAGTGAAAGTGATTGTAAGAAGGCTTTGTGCTGAACCAAGCTTGGGGAAGGAGGACCTAGTGAGGTGCACGCAGATCTCCTATCCTATGTGGAGTTGGTTTTGTGGCTCTGTGCATTGAAAGAATATAATAAAGAGAAGAAGAGTTGGTGGACATATCCCCAGGCTGGGGGTGAACCACGTATATGCTGTGTTATTGATGCTTTGTGCATTGTGATTGTTTATTGTTCATATGATTAATGCAGTAATGTATGTTTAGATGCCTTTGATATAGTATCTTAGTGCTTATTAATGTTAATGAATGATAGATATGATCTATTCCCTTATTCTAAGTGCATCTATATGATAGATCTGGTTGAATACTGCGCTGCTCTGTAATTAGGGTTTTCTCTGCGAAGTGAATACTGTGAACTATAACTGCTAAGTTCTCTGTTAAGGTGTTGTAATCACAGATCGGTGTCCTAGCTAAGGTTGCAGACATCTGAGTCCTTCAACCACGCCCACCTCTACCTCGGGTGAGATTACATTTTCTTCACAGGTGTTGTCGAAAGGGCTGGTAGTTAGGGCTTTGTTGGTGCGCTCTTGAGCATTCAACCCTGGGTCTTCCCCTATGCCAAAAAATAGTTTCATTGCTAGGACTGAAACTGAGATTCCTGGGAACTAAAGAAAATAAAACTTTGTGCATAGATCTGTTGCCCTAGTGCACAATATTCTACTTGAATTGTGAAGCTCTGTTCTAAGAAAATAAGTCAGATCAGAAGAAAGAGGTAAGATCTAAAGGCTTTGTGCTTTGTTAAAGGTAAGAACAGTGAAAATTTTTGATTGAAAAAGGTAAGACAAGTGGAAATTTTTGTTTCAAAAGTATGGATGTAGGTATGTTTGATAAATTTTGTCCTAACCTGAAAACTAGGGCACAACTAGATGAAAGAAGGTTTGATATGAGTAGATCTGATAGAAATAATGAAAGATATGTTATTCCTATGCATAGAAAGAATGTTTTGACTAACAAATGAATGCAGGACCCTAGAAAGAATTTTTCGCAGGCTAGCTACTATGATCCTAGTGCGCAGTACATGAAAGGTTGGGGTTCATTTCAAAGAAAGAGAGCAACAACTCTTTTCTATAGTTGCAGAAGACTGAGACATCTTGCTAAGGAATGCCCTGGTAGAATACCTAGTTGTCTTTATTGTAAAGCTATGGACCATGAATTTTTGTATTTCCCTAGAATGATTGCTAAGGTTGAAAGAATGAATATGAGACAAGAAAACCCCGAGGAATATCAAGAAACTAAGACCATGGAAGAACCCCAAAAAGAATCAGAGAATGTATTGCTACAAATGAAAGAAACCCTGAATGATCACATAAATGTCTACTTATTAGAGATATTCAAAGAAAAATAATGCATAGAAACAAGAATATGAGACTTCGACATTGACTGTGTTCTGGATGAAGAAACATAGGTGAATATTTTGACAGAAAGAACTTGGGAAATTTTGGGAAAGCCTGTTATGATTCCTTCATTAGGAGGAATAAGATTATTTAGAGGAAAGTTGATAACCCTATGTGCAAGACTCACCCAGATGTCTATGAGAGCTCATGGAACTTTGACAGAGGAAGATTTTGAGGTTGATAAATTTATTGAGAGAAGCACCCCATTTGCTATGTTACTAGGAAAAACCTGGATTGGGAAGGATCATGCCAGAAGAAAAGAAGAGGAAGTCTTAGAAAAGAAGAAGCAAGAATTAAAAGATTTCATGACTAGGAGGATATAACACTTGATTGAAGAACAACAGAACAGATCAAAGTTGTTCAGAACCAGAAACTTGGATGTCAAAGTTGAAAGAACACAATAAGACTCATCGAAGAGTAGAGCACCTACCCTAGACAGAGAATAAGTATTGGCCTTGAACCCTACGAAATACCATTAACAACGTGATGGAACTATGCTAAAAGGTGATAAAAATAAGAATGGAAAGAGGAATACGGAGAAGAAGATTACAGGGAGGAAGGCTAGAAAGCTCAGTAAGAAGAGAGAAAATATAGAAAAGTTGCAAAATGTTCCAGAAGGGACTTCGCATAAGGAATATTTCCAAAAATGGAACTTCGCTGAGATATTAGAACAATGCAACATGGCACTTCACCATGGCGAAGAAATATAGCCATTGAAAGCATTATAACCATTAGAACAACGCCCCGAATGGTTAGAACATTAGTTACAACTGGAAATCTTACCATCATACTGTTGGGACCGTGCCACAATGAACATAACTGCATTGATGAAGGCCTCTTTTCTGTTGGAGAAGATCCATTACCCGACTGTCTACTTATTCCGTCGACTATTGCACCTAGAACACTTTTTCAAATTGTATCCTAGCCTACTCATTTCTACCGTGCTATGTTTATTATGATCAAAACATTTTCTATTGCTCTGAGCACTCATTCATCCACCTGATTTATTCGATCTAAGCATGCATGTCGGATGAGCTCAACACCACAGAGAAAGTCATCGAGAATTTCTAATCGAACTTATGGCTAAGAAGGTGATGTCCATTAGAGCTCAAGCCTCATTGATGAGAGGAGTGAAATCCTCCCCATCGACAGCTCGTGGATCTAGACCATCCTGACCTGCAATAGAGAAAAGAACCAAGCATCTATATGACTTGGAAAAGGTGAAGTTAATCTTGAATATCCTTCCTGACTACATCCTGCCTTTGGCTGGTGCGGTGAGTCATGACAGTGTCCCAAGAGACTTTTATTACACCGTGGTTACTACGTACCTCTCCAAGGGGATACGTGCAGTTAGAACACAACAGGATAATATCAATACATTAAAATTTAGCGACTTCAACCTAGGGGACTACAAGAACTACAACATGCTCGCTCCTTAGAAGTATTTGACCAAGACAAAGGGGAAGAACTCAAAAATAATCCCCCATCCATGGACTATGAACCTCGTGTAGTCCACCCTCTTGAATGTCATGAAGATCAAACACTTTGGAAGGCACCAGGAGGTTAACACGTTTGTTAAGCTCTTGCTATCATGTTACCATGGAGACTATCTATGGCTATACTGACGCATTACAGTCGATCCGACGTTTATACATAGGATCACCGTATTGAGCATGCAGGGACCCGACCCATAGTACTTCTACCTAGGGAAGGCTATAGATCTTGCATTTTCACAAAGGATCAAAGAAACATATGTCGATGTAGAAAAGGGGATGTGAGGCTAAAAGGAATATTCCATCCAGAATGGTGCAGTGCGCCTGGCCTGCTAGCTGATCGCAGGAAATATCATGATAAAGAACATACTTACACAGGTCATAGGATTCGTATTTGAACTCACCGGGAAATGTGTAAAAGGACTCTTGATGAACTGGGCGAAGTACCTAGTCAACCAACTAGAATTGGATTGTCGTGAAGCTCAGGATTAGGGATATGAGTTCCACTTTGGCTGTCTCCTGATCCTCATAGAGTTTTCTACTTAGGAGATGTTGGAAGGTGAGACCTTCCCGGACATTGAGTTGTTCAAACCACTCACTGTGAAGTTCACCACTCTTTGTTACTCGAGCGATATGGGAAAATAGTGGCAGTCAAACACAATATTCCACACGTACTATCTCAAGTTGAAGAGGGCTATCAGGGTTGTCCCTCACATGACACCGAACACCTTGCACTGATTCATAGCTCTCATGAAGTTTTGCGCAGATCGACACTTCATTTATATCACTGTGCACATAGATGAGCATAAAGAAGAGCTTCAATCATAATATAATATCACAGAGGAGGACCTTGATGAGATAACTAAGGATTGGTCAACATACATCCTTATCCCTGCTAACCCTGCAAAAATGTCTAATCCTGAACTATTTGGCAGCTCGGAGGCAACTCACAAAGAACATGATAGACTTGGAACCAGCAGAAGGAAGAAGACCGAAGAAGTACAAAACCTGAGCAGTGCATCAGATGCAACTAATTTAGTATCACCTAGACAAGAAGGTGATGATGAAGTAGATAGAGAAGAGACCAATGGAAAAGGAGATCAACAAAAGAAAGGTGAAGTAACAATGCCTAGGTATCTTGTTGATGAGGCTGATCCCTCGAAGAAAAGAAAGGTTTCCCCCATGAAACCTACCTCATGGAAGAAGTCAAGAGAGAGAAAACCATGATGCGAACCATGCTCACAGTCGATGACTTTGACTTCATCATCACAGCTGAAGAAGATGCCTCACAGGATGTCTTGCAGAAACATGAAGCCAAGAAGTAGGAGAAGGTTTCTCTCCAAACAAAGTTTGAAGAGGAGAAAGCACAAATCCAACAAGAGAAAGAGTAGTTTCTTGTAGAGAAGCTCAGAGTCAAAGAAGAAGTCAACAGATCACTTCGCTTTGTGATAGTCTTAGAGAAAAAAGAAAAAGAACCAGTAGAGCATCAAGTAGCGAAGATTGTGGAATCTATCCAGAAGCTTCAATAGAGAATTGTAGATCTGGAGCTACGAATAGTGCCCAACACTCCGCAGGATGTACGATATCAAAGAGAAGCAAATGCTCGAAGAAAAATTGAGAGAATCAAGGCCCTCTCCATGGAATGTAAACAACTAATTGATCGTAGTGTCCAAACTTACGAGTGACTCACTGAGGATCCTGAATTGAAGGCACTGGAGTCACAGCTCTAGGAGGAAAAGAAGCAAGCAAAAACAGTATAGGCGCCGTTGAATCCTCTGTTAGTAGTCGAGAGGATGAAGTGATCCCAAGAACAACACACTACTCAAAAATAGGTCCACACCATTCAGAGCAAGGTCATGGAAGTGACTCAGAGGCTCCAGCCAATTCAGGATGAGACTTTCCAACTATTCACAGAGATTGAAGGCCGAGGAGAAGAACTGGAACAAGTCATCACTGCAGTTGAACAATGCTTAGAGGGACCTGTCAATGATGCAGTTATCCAAGAGTTCACCGAGAAAGAGGCCTTGGTGAAAAAACAGGTTGAAGTAGCTTGAGCCAAGCTCGAGGATTTTGAAGTAGAGCTACCAAGACCAGAGTGACTCGGGATGAGTCACAGGTGTGTTTTGGGGGCCTGCTGGCCCTTGACCAATTTTTGAGGATCCTTGGTCATGTTTGACCTATTTTTGGGACTTCGATAGGCTGGTCGAAGACAAAGTGCTAGGTGACGTGGAGATCGTAGGATCTTAGCCCCTTTTTAGTGATTTTTGGGTTTAGGAATAATGTAACAGGTATGGGGATGTCAGACCATGGGTTTACCCATGTTTAGGCCCTTTTTGTAAAGTATAAATAAGTATCTTAGTGATGTAAGTAGGTAGTGCTAATTTAGTTGTAATCCAATGAGCTAAGTGTGAATGGTTGTAAATGCTCTGTGCATACTGTGTGTTGAGAACTTGCAGAGCTAAGTGCAAGTGATTGTAAGAAGGATCTGTGTTGAACCAAGCTCAGGGAAGGAGGACCTAGTGAGGTGCGCACAGATCTCCTATCCTATGTGGAATTGGTTTTGTGGATCTGTGCATTGAAAGAAGATAATAAAGAGAAGAATATTTGGTGGACATAGCCCCAGGCTGGGGGTGAACCACGTATATGCTGTGTTATGGTTGCTTTGTGCATTGTGATTGTTTATTGTTCATATGATTAATGCAGTAATGTATTTTTAGATTCATTTGATATAGTATCTTAGTGCTTAGTAATGTGAATTAATTCTAGATCTGATATATTCCCTTATGCTAAGTGCATCTATATGATAGATCTGGTTGAATACAGTGTTGCTCTGTAATTAGGGTTTTCCTTGTGAAGTGAATACTATGAACTATAACTGCTAAGTGATCTGTTAAGGTGTTGTAATCACAGATTGGTGTCCCAGCTAAGGTTGCAGACATCCGAGCCCTACAACCACCCTTGCCTCTACCTCGGGTGAGACTTCATCTGCTTCGCAGGTGTTTTCAAAAGGGCCAGTAGTTAGGGTTTTGTTGGTGCGCTCTTGAGCGTTGAACCCTGGGTTTTCCCCTATTCCAACAACCATCCTATTGAAGTCCAAAAGGGGTCAAACCCGACCAATTTTTCCTCAAAACTTGGTTGAGGGCCAACAAGTTGTCTCTTTTCAAAACAAAAAACCCTCCTTTATTCCTCACCCTAAACCAGTTACTCCCACTCCTCCTTCCACTCCCCTAAAGATCCATAAATTGAATAGGGCATAAAGGGATGAATGCCAACTCAAGGGACTTTGTTATAATTGTGATGAAAAATATTTTCCTGGGAAAAAGGGTAAATAACAAAATATTTTTATGGCCATCTCCAAGGATTTTTTTGAAGAGGATGTCGAGGCTCCCCCTGTGGTCAAGTCCCCTGAACCCACATACATGACTTCACCTTATGACCCTCTTGAAGTTGAACTGATAATTTCCCTGAATTCTCTCACTGGATTCTCTACTCCCCAAAACCTTAATCTAATTGGTTACATTTAGCATCAAAAGATGATCATCCTTGTTGACAGTGGAAGAACCCATAATTTTATTCATCGTTGCATTTCCCGAGAAACTAATTTCTATATCCATGAAGTGAATAATTTTCAAATCATTATTGCTAATGGCAGTTCCATGAAATGTGGGGAGTGTTGCAAAAATGTGCGTCTCCAAATTGGTCAGTACCACGTGAAATCTCATATGTTTTCTATTGACATGGGAGGTTGTGACATTGTGTTAGGTTTTGAATGGCTAAGGACTATATGTCCCATTCTCATGGATTTTAAAGAATTAACCATGCAATTCACCCAGGAGAGCCAACATTATAAGTTCCAAGGAATCACAACAGGTTCCCTTGAGATCATCGGTTCCCATCGCATGGAAAATATCCTCAAAAAAGGTCATTCTAGCATCATTGCACAACTCCATTCCATTCATGCCACTGAGACACCCTCTGTTCTGTCAGACCTCCAATCCATACTCTCCAAACATGAAGCTATTTTTTCCACTCCCAGGGACTTCCTCCTTCCCATGGTTTACATGATCATTCCATTCCCCTTGTCCCTTCTTCCCAATGTTTGTCCCTATCATCATCCCTTTGCCCAAAAAATTGAAATTGAGAAATTTTTTCAAGAATTTCTCACTGCAGGCATTATCCATCCTAGTAGAATCATTATCATAGATAGTGGAGTTCATATTGTCTCACTCCTTTACTGCTACCCCCCCCCCATGATGTTCACTCATTTCATGGGGATGAATCTGTCCATTTTTCCTAATGGTATGCATAATTATGACACTCAGTCTATGCCTTGGGTATCTAATCATTTTCCTATTGATATGCCAAATGTGTCATCGCCCTTTCTATCCTCTCCCTGGCCCACTTATATGAATCCTAGTTTTGGATCTGGGGGTACCATGGCCCAACCGTCTACATGTTCCTTTTATAGGAGTCATGCCCCTCAACCAATTCTCATTGTGGGAGGTTGGAACCTTCCCTCTTACAGATCCAGTCCTAGCCATGTTTTTTCAGGAGCCAATAATCAAATGAGTGGATATTCTACTTATTACACTGCATTTGTGTATCCTTCGTCCACCATGCCTATTCACACAAACACTTTTCCCATGGCGGGTCCACCTATATATTCGGGTCTTTCATATAGGGAGAATTAGTTTTATGGTTTGAGATACCCACTTCACAAAACCCCTTCACATGGGGAAAACATATATCCTCACTTGAATCATCCTTATCATAATTTTGTCTCTTAGCAGACATTTACTACAGTGATTATACCTGTACAAACCTCTATGGATCAATTAGGCAGAGTGTACTACTTTTCTGGATAGGGACAAGGTGTAAACGAGGACCCATCCTGGCCTGTAATGTCTCAAAACCAATATTTCCCAAGATCTTTGTCTCAAATTACACAACTCACCACCACCACTAGTCCAGTCACTTCCAGTCTTACTGGAGTTCCATCACCAACCACTACTAGTCATGTTGGAGATTGGTCGACGACCTCTGCAAGGCATGTTGAAGACCTGCAACCAACTACTGCTAGTCATGCTGGGGGTATCACTATAGTCACCATGAGTCATATCAATATCACATCTCCAAC
>JASDQU010372479.1:0-19910 GCA_032191745.1 Picea mariana
ATATGAAGGATTCATCTTCGTAAAAAATGTCGGTCTCAGTTATTTCCATTGCAGACGGACCAACCTTGTGCATGTGCTTAGTTTCACTTTCAAGTTACAACTGTTCACTTTCAATTTCAGGTTTGTTTTCCTGCTCTGCATTTTTTTTCTCTTCTTCGTCAGTGGAATTTTGTGAGAACTATCAATTTTTATGTGAGGAGGGTTCTTATCTCCTCCTCCATTTGAAGATTTATGGGTTGCTTTCTTACTAGGGTGGGCCATTGAAGCAATAATCTGTGATGCCGTGCTCTTGGGAGTGATGGTGGGGGATTGGGCACTCTTCTCACCACATACTTTTCCCTATTGTTTGTAAAATTCAGTCGCGCTTTGCAATGTTTCTGCGTCGCAATCGCCAAAAGTAGGATTGTTGTCGTCAATGTCCTTGTCTTCGGTCAGGTTTCTATGGATAAAAGAGTTGCTAAAGCCAACTACTAGTAAATGTTCTCAAAAAATCCCATTACAGTTGAACCCATTTAGCCTTTTAGCATATTTTAGGTTCAATTTCTTGAAATGGCCGACAAATTCATCAATATTGTTGACGTTTCTGCACACAAAGTCCCCGACTTTCCAAAGCAGAGGAATGAACTGTTTTTTTTTTTCTTGTCATGGAAAAAATGCAACCAATGGTTGTATTGCCTTGCTATTTATTCAACAAACATGTTGTTCGTGATGTGGCATGGAAGGAAACCAGGATTTTCCTTGGAGCCAAAGACCATTAGTACACTGTGATTTTCCTTTTGTTCAAGTGTGCCCTTCTTGTTCAAAAACTTGGTTGTCTGGACAAACATCCGCGAAGCATCCTTCCCTAACAATAAATCTTTGAAAACTGAGAGAAATTCATTAAAAAAATCATAAAAACAATGGGAGGCCTTGTGCCTCCATAGGGCCTGGTACCAGAATGTTACTGGGTTGAATCCACAATTTATTTTCTTGGAAAGAGATAGTTTTGGAAACAAACAACAATGCACTATTGCAAAAATCAAGTAGGATGACATATAAAATTTATTCGATTCTTTGAATCATGACAACTAGGAACAGATCTCAATGGAAATTAGCTTCCCCTAATCGAAAATGAATTGTTCCTTGACTGTGAAGTACAAAATATAAATAATTATATGGGAAATGCTTGCCGTGTATGCTTTTCCCGTTATTCTTGTAAACAACCAAGCAATTTCCCGGAATGGATCTCTAAAGGAACTTGCCTACAACTTTGTGATATCTTTAGGAACTATTGTCGGGGCTTCGAGGAACTCGGCTAAGATGTGCAACCCGTTATCATGTTTTTCTAGGAATTGATTGCAGTCTTTTCCTCTGAAGGTCATTGTTGGCTCAGAAAGTTTTAACATCTTGCGGAATACCTGAGGTGACAAAGAAACAGGAGAATGGTCACGCAGTGGAATAATTATTTGGTTTGGAATATCTTTTTCGGTGCACCAAGAGACCACCTCCTTACAGTAAAAAACCTCAGGGATGCAGCCTGCATGAGTGATTCTAGTGGTCCAAATCACTTCGTTCTGGGTGGAACGTGATTAATAGTAAAAGTATGCCCTGGACCACTAAACGTTCTGGTCCTGATGTCCGAAGATATTTACTGTATCTCCACAAAATTGTTATCGACCTGCTGCCATAAGTTTACAGGAACGTTTGTTTGCTCCAGACGATGAATGAAATGAAAAGTTGGAAGGGATAATATAACGCTATGAAAATCTTGGTCCAATGTTTGTGAATGGGAGATATCCTCAAGACTTTCGCTCATTAATGACAATTTCGACGATTGTTGCATGATGTGATGTTAACATTAAACACTAGTAATTGCATACATAGAAATGCAAACATGGTGGATATGACAATGAGTGATTAAGCATTGTATATTTCTTGAACGGGCCAACGCGACGACCCGTGTTTGAGATGAACAA
Source organism: Picea mariana (assembly GCA_032191745.1). Classification (NCBI taxonomy): domain Eukaryota; kingdom Viridiplantae; phylum Streptophyta; class Pinopsida; order Pinales; family Pinaceae; genus Picea; species Picea mariana. The sequence goes on from JASDQU010372479.1 coordinate 1,956, forward strand.
TCGGAAGGGACAATATAACTCTCTACAAATCTTGGTTTAATGTGTTATAATGGGAGATCTCCTTGAGCGTTTCTCTCATTAATGACAATGTTGATGGTTCCTGCATGATCAACTGTTAGCATGAAAGGTTTCTAATTACATACTAATAAATAAGTATGGAGGTCGCGGGGATGGGAAAAAGAAGATTCAAAATAGGGTTACAAGGTACAACTGTTTGAGGTGAGGGCACGAGGGTCAAATTGTATGTCTCGAAACTTTTTGATTGAAATACGTGTAACACCGAAGAGGGTATGATAGGACAGTCCAGAGGGAAATTTGTATATCACTAGTAAGAGCATAACTAATTTATATTAGGAAGGACAGGAAGTTAGTGGGGATGGAAGGCAGCGACACATACTTTGAAACATTTGTGGGTCATGGTAGAGGAGTCTACGGTGGAGTTGTAGATCACGAAAGTTTTTAGTGCATGATGTATATCATGGAACAAGAAGCATCAGAGTTTGAAAGTGACAATCCAACAACCACATCCATAAAATTGGCTAAGTATGGAAAGGAACAATGGTCAGTCAGATTCATCATGTGAGGATATAGATGGAGATGAAGAAATGTCAGCCCGCCAACGCTGGAACCCACGATCATAGAAAGGTGACTAAGTATATAACCAGAAAGAGATAATACATGGGAAGAACAAAAGGGAAAAAGGGTTAAGGAGTCCACGGTGGAACTGTAAATTACGGAAATTTTGAGTGCAAGATGTATATCATGGAACAAGAATCAACAGAGTTTGAATGCGCCAACCTGAAACAATGACTAAGAATTGGAGATTTTGTGAACCCATCAACACGAGGATCCAAAATAGGTTGACAAGGTCTCCCCAGAAGACGTGAGGCCCCGACGGTCAAATTGTATCTCTTAGAACATTTGAATGCATAATCTGTAACATGGAAGAGGGGACGATTTCAGAACCCGGTAGTCAATTTATAGATTAAATGACCCAACTTAGCCATCCTATTATTCCTCAATTGTTGGTTCAAATCCTAATTTTTCTTATACCATTGATCCGATTACCAGGAAGAGGAAATATTTCCCTCCCCATAATAAACCGGTTAGTTGGATTTCACTATCTCAATGGTTCTGTCAATAAGAAATATCCTTTCTTCTAGTTCCCAACTCGATCAATAGCACAATCCAAAATCCACAAACCACATGTAAATCCGCCTCACCCATAGATTATATTGCGAAGGGTCGGATGCCAATTGTTTCATACCAGTGTGTGTAGTTGTCACTAGTAAGATCATAACTAATGTATATTACGAAGGACAATAAGTTAGTGGGGATGGAAGGCAATGACAAATACTTTGAAACATTTTTGAACCATGGTCAAGTGAATCTTGCGAGTTCAAGGAGTCCGCTGTGGAATTGTGGATCACAGAAGTTTTGAGTGCAAGATGTATATCATGGAACAAGAAACAACAGAGTTCGAAAGCACCAACTCTGCAACCGTGACCATAAAATTGGCTAAGTATGGAAAGTAACAATGGTCGTTCGGATTCATCATGTGAGGATATAGATGGAGATAAAGATATGTTAGCCCACCAACATTGGAACCCACGATCATAGAAAGGCGACTAAGTATATAACCAGAAAGTGATAATACACGAGAAGAAGAAAAGGGAAAATGGGCTAAGGAGTCCATGGTGGAATTGTAGATCACAGAAATTTTGAGTACAAGATGTATATAATGGAACAAGAAGTTGCAGATTTCGAAAGCGCCAACCCAAAACAGTGACTAATAATTGGAGATTTTGTGAACACGTCAACAGGAGGATCCAAAATAGGGTGACAAGGTCTCCCCAGAAGATGTGAGGCCCGGACGGTCAAATTGTATAGCTCAGAACATTTGAATGCATAATCTGTAACATGGAAGAGGGGACGTTGTCGGAACCCGATAGTCAATTTGTATATTTTAGAGGGTCGGATGCCACCTGTTTCATACCAGTGTGTTCATTTGTCACTAGTAAGAGCATAACTAATGTATATTAGGAAGGACAGGAAGTTAATGGGGATGGAAGGCAACGACAGATACTTTGAAACATTTGTGAACCATGGTAGAGTGAATCTTGTGAGCTTGAGGAGTCCGCGCTGGAATTGTAGATGAAAGAAGTTTTGAGTGAAATATGTATATCACGGAACAAGAAGCAACAGAATTCGAAAGCGCCAACTCGGCAACTGCGGCCATAAAATTGGCTAAGTATGGAAAGGAACAATGGTCGGTTGGATTCATCATGTGAGGATATAGATGGAGATGAAGATATGTTGGCCCACCAATGATGGAACCTGCGATCATAGAAAGGCGACTAAGTATATAACTAGAAAGCGATAACACACGAGAAGAAGAAAAGGGAAAAAGGGCTGAGTGCGCGGTGGAATTGTAGATCACGGAAATTTTGAGTGCAATATGTATATCATGGAATAAGAACCAGCAGAGTTCGAAAGTGCCAACCCGAAACAGTGACCAAGAATTGGACATTTCATGAACCCGTCAACACAAGGATCCAAAACAGGTTGACAAGGTATATCCATAAGACGTGAGGCCCCAACGTTCAAATTGTATCTCTTAGAACATTTGAATGCATAATATGTAACACTGAAGAGGGGACGATGTCAAAATCCAGTGGTCAATTTGTATGTTGCGGAGGGTTTGATGCCCACTGTTTCATACCAGTGTGTCCAGTTGTCACTAGTAAGAGCATAACTAATGTATATTAGGAAGGACATCAAGTTATTAGGGATGGAAGGCAGTGACAGATACTTTGAAACATTTGTGAGCCGTGGTATAGTGAAGCTTGCGAGTTCAAGGATTCCATGATGGAATTGTAGATCACAGAAGTTTTGAGTGCATGATGTATATCATGCAACAAGAAGCAACAGAGTTCGAAAGCACCAACCCAGCAACCGTGGCCATAAAATTGGCTAAGTATGAAAAGGAACAATGGTCGGTCAGATTCATCATGTGAGGATATAGACAGAGATGGAGATATGTCAACTCACTAATGCTGGAAGCCACAATCATAGAAAGGCCACTAAGTGAATAACCAAAAACCGATAATACATGGGAAGAAGAAAAGGGAAAAAGGACTAAGGAGTCTGCAGTGGAATTGCAGATCATGGAAATTTTGAGTGCAAGATGTATATCACGGAACAAGAAGGAGTAGAGTTCGAAAGTGCCAACCCAACAACTGCGGGCATAAAATTGGCTAAGTATGGAAAGGAATTGTGGTCAGTCAGATTCTTCATGTGAGGATATAGATGGAGATGAAGATATGTTAGCCCGCCAATGCTAGAACCGATGATTATAGAAAGGTGACTAAGTATATAACTAGAAAGAGATAATACACGGGAAGAAGACAGGGGAAAAAGGGCTAAGTAACTCACAGAAGAACATCTATTGTTTGTTTATTAATGCAAATCCTTTCGAAACCCCGGTGAGTTCTCACTAGTAAAGGCATAAATTGCATATCACGAAATTTATTTGGGTGCAAGATGTATATGTTGGAACATGCGGCATAGGTGTTGGATATCGTGAACAGGGGACATAAGTTATGGATACCACAAATCACAGAACAAGAAGCAGTAGAGTTCCAAAGCGCCAACCCGACAACCGCGGCCATAAAATTGGCTAAGTGTGGAAAGGAACAATGGTCGATCAGATTCGTCATGTGAGGATATAGATGAAGATGAAGATATGTTAGCCTGCGAACCCTGGAACTCACGATCATAGAAAGGCGACTAAGTAAATAACCAGAAAGTGATAATACATGGGAAGAAGAAAAGGGAAAAAGGATTAAGGAGTCTACAGTGGAATTGTAGTTCACGAAAATTTTGAGTGCAAGATGTATATCACGGAACAAGAAGCAACAAAGTTCGAAAGCGCCAACCCGACAACCGCGAGCATAAAATTGGCTAAGTATGGAAAGGAACAGCAGTCGGTCGAATTCATCATGTGAGGATATATATGGAGATGAATATATGTTATCTTTCCAACGCTAGAACCCGCGATCATAGAAAGGCGACTAAGTATATAACTAGAAAGCGATAATACACGAGAAGAAAACAAGGGAAAAAGGGCTAAGTATCTCACATAAGAACATCTATTGTTCGCTTATTAATGAAAATCCTTTCGAACCCCTGGTGAGTTCTCACTAGTAAAGGAATAAATTGCAGATCACGGATGTTCTTTGGGCAAGATGTATATGAAGGAACAAGGGACATAGGTGTTGGATAACGCAAACCCGGGACCCGGTGATCAGATAATTGGCTATGTATTGAAAGGGACCACGGTCGGTCGGGATCATGGTGTGAAGATATAGATAAAGAGTTTCCAATTTGTGAATCCATGAGGTCATGATCATATAGTTGCGACTAAATATAGAACCACAAAGGGATAATAGTGGGGGGGGAAAGAGAAAAATTACGAGTTTTTATACATTCATGCAGACAAATTGTATATCACGGAACTTCGGGTGTTGTTTGCATCTTATGAAAGATTTGAAACAAAATTTTGAGGTCGTCAATCCAGGAACCTGTAATCGAAAAAGTGTGCAAGTATGGAACACAGAAATGCTGGTCGGGACTTGTTTTCACTAATATATTGAAATTTGTAATAGCTTTGTCAATACCTGGCAAGATCTTCTTTGCATTTTTCTGGAAAAGTTCTGTAGGGATGGTCGGTTGTCGAGACTTTTTCTTATTAATGAAGATTTTTACGGTTATTGCATGATGTCATTTTAGTATTAAACCTTTGGTGTTGCATATATGGAAATAAGTACGAGGATGGGAAGAACAAGAAACAGTGACTAGGAGTTGGAGTTTTTGAGAACCCACCAACGCGAGGATCCAAAATAGGGTGACAAGGTTTACCCAAAAGACGCGAGGCCCTGATGGCCAAATTGTATATCTCAGAACATTTGAATGCATAATGTGTAACACGGAAGAGGGGACGATGTCGAAGTCCGGTAATCAATTTGTATATGGCGGAGGAGAGGGTGCCAATTTTTTTGTACCAATGTGTCCAGTTCTCACTAGTAAGAGCATAGTTAATGTATATTAGGAAGGACATGAAGTTGGTGAGGATGGAAGGCAGGGACAGATACTTTGAGTGAAGATAATGTATATGAGGAACACGTGGTGGAATTGTAGATCACAAATGTTTTAAGTGCAAGATGTATATCATGGAACAATAAACAACCGAGTTCCTAAGCACCAACCCGACAACCACGGCCATAAAATTGGCTAAGTATGGAAAGGAACATGTCGGTCGGATTCGTCATGTGAGGATATAAATGGACATGAAGATATGTCAGCCCACCAACCCTGTAACCCGCGATCATAGAAATACGACTAAGTATATAACCAGAAAGCGAAAATGGACGGGAAGAAGAAAAGGGGAAAAAGGCTAAGTATCTGACAGTAGAAAATCCATTTTTTCATTTATTAATGCTATTTTTTTCGAACCCATGTTGGGTTCTCACTAGTAAAATAATAAACTGTAGGTCACAGAAGTTCTTTGGCTGCAATATGTATATGATGGAACAAGGGACATAGGTGTTGAATACCACGAACCCGAGACCTGGTGGCTAGATAATTGGCTAAGTATTGGCCAATAGAAAGTTTTGATATTTATTTCAATAGTATTCACACTAATATATATTAATGGATTATTTTTGTTTCAAATGAAAATCATCTCCCAATTTACAGGATGTTGTTCGGTTCACAAATTTTGTTGAAACCACGGAAGTTTTGACTGCAAGATGTATATAACGCAACAAGAAGCAGCATAGTTCGAAAGCGCCAACCCGGCAATCGCATCCATAAAATTGGCTAAGTATGGAAAGAACAACGGTCAGTCAGATTCATCATGTGAGGATATAGATGGAGATGAAGATATGTTAGCCCGCTAACCCTGGAACCTGCAATCATAGAAAGTCGACTAAGTATATAACCAGAAAGTGATAATAGACGAGAAGAAGAAAAGGGGAAAAGTGCTAAGTATCTCACAGAAGAAAATCTAATGTACCTTTATTAATGCCAAGATTTTTGAACCCCTGGTGAGTTATCACTAGTTAAAGCACAAATTGCATATCACTGAATTTCTTTGGCTGCAAGATGTATATGACGGAACATGGGACATAGTTGTTGGATATCGCAAACCCAGGGCCCGGTGGCCAGAAGGTGAGTCATCACTACTTAAAGCATAAATTGCAGATCATAGAAGTTCTTTGGTTGCAAGTTGTATATGATGGAGTAGGGGACATAGTTGCTGAATACCAAAAACCTGGGAATCGGTGGCCAGATAATTAGCTAAGTTTTGGCTAAGAGAATTTTTGTATATTTATTCCAATAGTACTCATATTAGTATATATGCATATATATTATCAAATAGAAAAAGGTGCAATATATTCAAGATATTGAATAGGAACATGGCGTCAACACTTGATTTTCCTTGTTGTAAGTCATTAATTAATTCTATTTACAGGACTCGAAGAATGAATAGCAGGACGGGTCCTCCAATTTTTTTCTTTAAGTATAGGGCCGACACCACATAAGTATGGCCTATGACAAATTATTCTTCCATGTAAAATGTAAGCAATGAACAGAGTAGCCTTTATTTAAATTAAAGTACTGGGAAATAGAAAGAAAAGCGTGTCGTCCATGTTTAACGACACACAAAAAAAGGTACAAAATAAAATGAAAAGCAATACCAGAGATTGGAAAACACCATTAAAAAAAAAAAAACCACAAATATTCTATATTCAAATAATATGGTTTACAAAATACAACTGAGATTATTTGCCACAATGATTGTGATTTGGCCTACCACCGACCAATAAAAATTATGTAGAATGATGAAGCTTGTTGACAGTCTTCTTGACGATCAAATCCTTTATTCGTAAAAAACAATGAGTTGAATATCAATTTCGGGTATTGGACTTAATTGGTGCTGCCAAGTAGATCTATCCCAGTTTTTTGAATAGCTTGTCTCTTCTAGATATGGCTTACCTACATTGGCTGGTTTTTCAACATTTCATTCTTTTTTAAGTATTAATTTGCCTTTGTTGTCGAAAACTTGGGGTTTAAGGTGTTTTCCTTGTAATGTTCCTGACCATTGACATCCGAGACAACTTAGAAATGTGATTCAGGCCCAATTCAAAGTTGATGGAGTCGCTTTATGTGACATCAGTTATGGCACAAAAAAAAATTTCAAGTATGTTGTGATTGTTATTATCCCTGTATTTGATCATCTGTTTGGTTGAAAAGCCTGCCTGAAGATTTGTATGTTGAACTTATTTGTTTTATTACAGTACATTGGAAGGAATGTCCAAGCCAACTGCAAAATGCTCTTCTATTGAAGTACATGACTTCTTCCAGCAGCACAGGTCTGGCAAGTGTATCAAATTTTGCAGATCGCATCAGCACAGGTCTGGAAAGTGCATCAAATGTTGTAGATCGCATCAGAATATATATTTCGTCATAATGGTCGCAGACAGGGCGGCCCACGGAAAGGTCTAGAATGTTCACAGGTAAGCCAAATATGTGGAGTCTTTAACTACATATAGATGACAGTGAAAAAACTTTGACAAAGAACATGGCTTTCTGTCAAGTTTGTTACCACACCTAGAAGTAGCTCAACAAACTTTGAAATAGAAAATTTTGTAGTTATAATATGTCATTTTATCCACCCATACAGTTTATGTTACCTGCTTCAGGGTACATTCATGAATGGAGTAATATTTAGCGTCATTTACGAACACCAAAGACCATTTTTCAAGCCACGATAAGTGTGACACCCCTGACAAAAACAAATTCTTGTGTGTTGTGCAGAATTTGATACACTTGCCAAATCTGTGTTGTTGGAAGAAACTATATACTTCAACGAAGAAGTATTTTTCACGTGACCTGAAAATCAATTCCAACTCCCAGAAAGAAAACAAATAAGATCAACAAGCAAATCTCCAGGCAGGATTTTCAACCAACCAAAGCATCGAATACAGGGAGAACACCAACCAGAAGATAATTGTTCTTTTTTCCCCCCTATCCGAGTTTCTGTTGGATAAATGTCACATAAAACCAGTCTCTCTTCTTTCATTTGGGCCTCAATCGCATCTCCAAGTTTTCTTACATGTCCATGACCAGGAACATTAGAACGAAGGCACCCTAAAGCCAAACTCTTTGATGACAGAGAGAAATGGCAATAAGTATTTAAAATCAACATTGGAGAATGTCAGTATGATCTTCCATAGATTTTGGGTTAATTCATTTTAATGACAGATGCTCTCAATATTTTCTCTTATTAATGCCAACATTTTTTAATATGTACGTTGAATAATGACTAATATCACATATTAACATTCCCATATCCGAGAAAAATTTTACAAATCTGACATCTAACATATGCACAATATTAAATAGGGATATGACGGCAAGGCCTCTGTGGGTGATACGTTCGTGGATGGCAGTGACATAGTACAATATTGCACTGTTACTATGATGAAGCCTTTAAAAAAATAAAAGAGCCAATATTTTTTTTTTTGCAAATTCAAAATGCAGGCAAAAGAAATTACTAGATCCCATAATATTCGCCTATCTACTCATTTTAATGGGAGATGTCCTCGATATTTCCGGTTATTAAAGACAATATTTTCAAACCTGTTTGGTTAGTTGTGACTTTTGAAAGCATAATTAATGTCTATTGGGAAGGGCAGAAGATAGCAGGGATGGAGGGGAGCGACAAAGTTTTTTAAACTTTTCTGAACCCGGAAAGGCATCAACCTAACAAACTTTGAAAACTCGACTAATTATGGAAAGGTAGGTCAGATAGACAAACTCATCATAGGCAGAGGCATGGTTGCGAGTTCGAGGAGTGCGGGGTTGAATTGTAGAGCATGGAAGTTCTGGGTGCAAGATGTATACAGCGAACACAAGCTACCATAGTTCGATAACACCTATCCATGAAGCCACGTTCATAAAATTGGCTATGTATGCAATCGAATGGCAGTCGGTCGAAATTGTGATGTGAAGATATAGATGGAGATAACGATTTCTCAGTTCACCACACCGAGAACCCGCGAGCACAGAAATGTGAGAAAGTATAGAACTAGAAACGCATAATATAGTGGAAGAACAAAAGGTAAAAAACGGGAAAGTTGACAAGAGGGAAAAAAAAGGGAGAGAACAACTATATCTCCCAAAGAAAAAAAATTACTCTTATAACTATGAAACCATAGTAATACATAAACCATTCAAAAAGCATCGCCAACTATGAAATATAGTTGGAGGATGACAAAATTTGGTCGAAGGCGTAAGAGATGCAATTTACATCGACTGCAAAATTTGTATGTTATTTTATATTAATAGTATTTTATGGGGAGTCAACTGCAAAACAATGTAACAACAGATCCAACTGCGGATGCAGCACCCCAAAATTGCAAACCCTAGGAAAACAAGACCAAGAATCAAATAACAACCCAATCAAGAAGCACCAAAAGGCCCAACTACAGTCGCAGGACCCGAACCTTGCAAAGTCGAATCAAACAACAATAAACATCATCCAATGAACAAAGAAGCAAGCAACAACCAGTCCACCAGGAATGTCGCAGTTCCAATCACGGTTGCAGAACCCGAAATGTGCAAACTGCAACAAGATGAACAGACAAACAACAACAACAACAACAACAAAAGGGAAATAATAAATCAATGGAGATGAAAGAATCAAGCATGAACTAGTGAACCAACAATGTCGTTGAAGCACAATATTTCCCAAATTGACTGCAGAGAACATTGCATATAAAATAAAAAATGGAAGAAAATGTATTGTAACAAGCCTGCTAAGTAAACATTCAACACTGCCAATCCTGTTAGGTAAACATTTAAGTCTGTCAGAAATGCTATGTAAACATTTAAGAAAAAATGCAATGTGGCAGGTCTCTGACGTACCAAAAAAAAGTTATTATAATTTATGTAAAAATAGTTCGAACAGTAGAGAATGTATTTGAAGGCCAAACTTTGTATATGCTAGCATATCAAACATTGGCATAAATTTAGCTAGCAGAAAATGCTAAGACAAACATTCGAACTAATGCTAGCATTAATCCACCTTCAAGCAATACATAGAAAAAATATATGATTCAAAAAGACTACATGATAAAAAAGTTTGGATATGTTAACATATAAAACTTTGGGAATAGCGAAGCCGACAATAAGCCCTTCAATCTATTATCCAATTAGATCACTACATATATGGTACTTTTTAGTATATAAAAATCAATGTTTTTAGTTCCCTGGCTCCAACAATAGAGATTATGCAAATATTTGTGGTCAAAGGACAAACTAATATGAAGTCAACAAATTATCGATCACTATAGTCCTTCTATGCCTACGGCAGGGACTAATAATATTGAGCTCTTACATCTATGTATAGATAATAGATGTAGAAATAGTATATAATCAATTATATAAAACAAAATTTCTTATGTAGATTACTATTGCAATATAGTTCTATAATTTGCAATTTTCACCTTAATATTAATAATATTGGGCTCTTATGTATTTATCAATTGTTTGGTCAACACAAAATCATGTTTTCATAGCACAAAATACAAAGAATGATAATCATATAATCATTATGAATATTAATAATATTGAGCTCTTGAGTATTTATTATATAATCGTATATTAATAATATTGATCTCTTACGTAGTTATCAATTGTTTGGTCAACACAAAATCATGTTTTCATAGCACGCAATATAAAGAATGATAATCATATATAATCATCGAGTACTTATTATATAATCATATATTAACAAGTGTTGCATGGCAGTGTAGTCTCTGCCAGGTTGGAATGGGAATAAATGCACTGCTATGACGGGACCAAGCAGAGACACGTGGGAAGCAGCTTGAAGTACATATGGTATCCATGCAGAGGATGACTTATGGCAGTGTATCACAGGCCAGCCACAAGACATTGGGATAGTAGATGAACCCCAAGGTTAATATGCAAACGAGGCAGTTTTTTCCTGGGGTGTGTATAGTTCAAACATGGGACTTAGAAATTTATGTCTCAATGACCTGCAATAAAGGTTCCTGGAAAAAAGGACCAGAAAGCATACACATTAAACATTTAAATATAATAAACACAATTTCCTGACATCCAACATAGTTGAAGGAAAAAAAATTAGCATTCTCGAATTAGCTTTCTTTGAAATTGATCAAAAATTAATAATGCCTTGCAATAAAGGTTCCTGGAAAAAAGGACCAGGAATCACACACATTAAACATTCAAATATAATAAGCACAATTTCCTGACATCCAACATAGTTAAAGGAAAAAAAAATTAGCATTCTTGAATTAGTTTTCTTTGAAATTTATCAAAAATTAATAATGTTTGTTACATATTTTTGGAATTTGTTTCATATTTCTGGAATTTTAAATCTGTTTGTCATATAGACTGGGATTGGGGCTCCCGTGGACCATAAAAGAAATAAGTACAAGAAATAGGACTGTAGAAAGAAGAAGTGCGCGATGGTAGAGAGGAAGACCTGAAAAGAAGAAATTGGAAGTTATGAATCTTTGTTTAGAGATTTCTATTTAAAGAGGTGGAATAATTGGATTGATAAAGAAAACAAGATGTGATCAATATATAATTACTATGAAGCTGATGCGTTTTTGTTGTTGTCATCGAAGACCACTAGAATCGTGCCAACCAATTGTTACCCTTCGTCGATGAGCTTTTTCATTCTCCGTTGGAACCATTCTTCAATGTAGCTTCTCATGGGGGCCACATTGATTTCATCCTGGATTTCTATTTTGAAAAACTCGTTTTATAATTTCCTTAGATCCACAGAAATACTATGCAGAGACTGTTCAATTTCTTCATTGTGTGCAGAATAGTCCACTAGCCAGTTCTCGACCTTATCTTCACCATATTCAAGGATGTCGTAAAACTTTTCTAAAAGCAACCCCTTTAAAATATCAAGTTTTTCATCGAAGGCTTGTTTGGTCAAGGACAAGGATTTGAGGATTAAGTTTGGGTATTGAACCTCGTTGGTACTTCTGGCTAAGTCTATTTGGGTCAGGTTTCTAAATAATTATTCTTTCTCTGATATGGCTTGTTCACATGATTCAACAATGAGCTGCAGGTTCTTAACTTTCTTTTGTCAGCATGCTTTTAATTGTTTGATCTGCTTTGGGGAGGGGATATCCTCTTGTCTTCTTTTCAGATCCGATATATTGATGGCATGGTTGGCAAAAGGGGTCACCATCTATTCATAGAAATGTTCTTCATTTTTTAAATTCGTCTGCAAATGTCCGTGCAAATCATTTGCCCTCTTTCAAAAGGAAGCTATATTTTGTGATGTTTCCCAAGCTTCAGTAATTAGTTGCATTATTTTCTTGATGTTCTTCTCTACAAAATCTCTACATGATGTGAGGAGGATGGAGGATCCTTTTAAATTGGCTGCAGGGGTAGTAGGCATGGTTTTTTCTAAAGAACTGAAAAACACTAGGGTAGAAATGAAAGCCTCCTCCAATTCCTTGATTCGGTCGTTCATTCTGGCATTCTCCACTTAAATTCCTCCAATGGAATCATCAAGAGCATCAGCGGTTGCGCATTGAAATAGAGAGATTTGGGACGACTGCATTTTCCTAAATTTAATCTCTATACAAGATTTTCCTTTCTTATTTGTTACATCTCTTTTTTCAATGATTAAATTTTTAGATTGGTTGTCAAAAACAACGCTATGGAATATGAAGGATTCATCTTCATCAAAAATGTCGGTCTCAGCTATTTTCATTATGGAACTATGGTGCATTTCATCCACGGGCGGGTTAACTTTGTGCAACAGGGCATCCACAGAAGTTTCAAGTTGCATGTGCTCACTTTCAATTTTGGGTTCTTTCGCCTGCCCTATAATGTTTTTTCTCTTCTTCATCAAGGGAAGCTTGTGAGAACTATCAATTTTTCCATGAGGAGGGTTCTTATCTCCTCCTTCATTTGAATAATTTTGGGTTTCTTTATTACTTGGGTGGGTCGTTGAAGTGATGCTCTGTGATGTTGTGCTCTTGGAAGCGTTGGTCGGGGACTGGACACTCTTCTCACCGGATCCTTTTCCATGTTGTCTATACAATTCAGTTGTGCTTTGCAATGTCTCTATGTCGCAATCGTCAGAAGCAGGAGTGGTGTCATCACTGTCTCTATCTTCAGTCATGCATCTATGGATAAAAGAGCTGCTAAAGCCAACTAATAGTAAATATTCTCGAAAAATACCATTAGGGTCGAACCCTTTTATCCTTTAAACATATTTTAGGTTCAATTTCTTGAAATGGCCTGCGAATTGGTCAATCTTGTTGACGTTTCTGTACACAAAGTCCGCAACTTTCCAAGGCAGAGGAATGAACTATTTTTTTCTCTTGTCATGGAAAAAATGAAACCAGTGGTTGTATTGCCTTGTTATTTCTGTAACAAACATATTGTCCATGATGTGGCATAGAAGAAAAGAAGGATTTTCTTTGGAGCCAAAGATCATTATTACACTGTAGTTTTTCTTTTTTTCAAGTGTCCCCTTCCTGTCCAAAAACTTGGTTGCCTGGCTAGACATCCGGGGAGCATCCTTTCCTAACAATAAATCTTTGAAAATAGAGACACAGTCATTAAAAACCTCATAAAAATAATGGGAGGCCTTGTGCATCCACAAGTCCTGGTACCAAAATGTTACTGGGTCAAATTCATAGTTTATTTTCTTGGACAGAGACAGTTTTGGAAACGGAGAGCAATGCACTATTACGGAAATCAAGTAGGATGACATATAAAATTTATTCGATTCTTTGAATCATGACAATTAGGAACAAATTTCAATTTAAATTATCTTCCCTTAATCGAAAATGAATTGTTCCTTGACTGTGAAGTACATAATATAAATAACTATATGGGAAATGCTTGTCATGGATTCCTGTCATGTTATTCTTGTAAACAGTCAAGCAATTTCCCTGAATGGATTTCTAAAGGAACTGACCTGCAACTTTGTGATATCTTTAGGAATTATTAGCAGGTCTTCGAGGAACTCGAGTAAGAGGTCCAACCCGTTATCATGTTTTTCTAGGAACTGTTTGCAGTCTTGTCCTCTGAAGGTCAATGTTGACTCTGACAATATTAACATCTTGCGGAAGACCTAAGTGAAAAAGAAATAGGAGAATGGTCACACAGTGGAACAATTCTTTGGCTTGAAATATATTTTTTGGCGCACCAAGAGACCACCTCCTTATAGTCAAAATCCCTAGGGACGCAGCCTACATGAGCGATTCCAAAGGTCCAAATCACTTTGTTCTGGGAGGAACGGGATGAATATTAAGAGTATGCCCTAGACCACTGGAAGTTCTGGTCCTCACGTCCAAAGATATTCACTGTATCTCCACAAAATTGTTGTCGAGTGGCTGCCATAAGTTTATGAGAACGTTGATTTTCTCCAGACGATATTTGAAATTAAGAGTTGGAAGGGATAATATAAGCCTACGCAAATCTTGGTCCAATGCGTGTGAATGGGAGATCTCCTTGAGACATTCTCTAATTAATGACAATTTCGAGAGTTGTTGCATGATGCGTTATTAGAATTAAAGACAAGTAATTGCATACATAGAAGTGCGAACATGGCAGGTACAACAATGAGCAATTAAGGATTGGAGATTTCTTGAACGGGCCAACACGACGACCCGTGTTTGAGATGAACAAATGGAAGGGATAATATAACTCTCTGTGGATCTTGGTTTAATGCACATTAATGGGAGATCTCCTCGAGCGTTTCGCTCATTAATGACAATGTTGACGGTTCCTGCATGGTGAGTTGTTAGCATGAAAGGTTACTAATTTCATATCAAGAAAGAATTACGAAGGTCACGGGGTGAGAAAGAGAAATTAAAGAGTGTCTAATTATCGAAAGAGATCGGGCGGGCTTCAAAATAGGGTTACAAGGTACAATCGTTGGAGGTGAGGACCCAAAGGTCAAATTGTATGTCTCAAAACTTTTTGAGTGCAAAACACATAACACGAAAGAGGGCATGATGGGACAATCCAAAGGGAAATTTGTATATTGCAAAAGTACAGGTAATGTTTGCAAGACACGAAACAATGGAAGTGCAAACGTGAGCCCACCTATCCGGGAACTCGCAATCGAAAAATGGCTCAAGTATGGAATAGGGAAATGGCTGGGTGGATTCATTTTTGCTAATATATTGAAACTTGTAATATATATCCCATTGCATGGAAAAATCTTTTCTGCATGTCTCTGGGCAGAAAAGAGAAAATAAGAGAAAATAAATTAATTTAAATTCGAGGAGTAGAGCTTCATTTAAATTCAACTATCTCGTCGACGCTTTTGCTTTTTAATGACGATCTGTGTGGTTGTTGCATGATGAACTGTTAGCATTAAACCTTGTTTGTTGCATAATTTGGAATAAGTGAAAAGGTGGCGGGCACAGTAAACAGTGACTAAGAATTGGAGATTTCATGAACCCACCAACTCGAGGATCCGTGAAAGAGATTCCATGAAATGGGAAAGTATGGAAAGCGATTAAACAGGCTTCAAAATTAGGGTGACAATGGTTCCCCAGGATACGTGACTTACTGAGGGTCAAATTGTATGTCTCATAACTTGAGTGCAAAATGT
The DNA here is from genome assembly GCA_032191745.1 of Picea mariana. Classification (NCBI taxonomy): domain Eukaryota; kingdom Viridiplantae; phylum Streptophyta; class Pinopsida; order Pinales; family Pinaceae; genus Picea; species Picea mariana. The sequence continues at coordinate 17,671 of JASDQU010372479.1, forward strand.
GTACCACGGAAGAGGGGATGATATGGGAGTCTGATGATCAATTTGTATATCGAAGAAGTGTGGGAGATCTCCTCGATCCTTTTTCTCATTAATGACATGTTTAAGGTGCATGCATGATGAAGTGTTAGCATTAAATCTTGCCAATTGCATATCCAGAGAGAAGTAGGAAGGTGGCGGGGACAAGGAACAACAATTAAGGAATGGATAATTATCAAAAGTGGTTGGTGACACTTCGAAATAGGGCTACAAGATACAACCAACAGAGGTGAGGGCTTGAGGGTCAAATTGTATCCCTTGAGAGTGTTGATGGCAGAATGTGTAACACGGAAGAGGGCATGATGGTGCATTCCTGTGGACAAATTGTATATTGTGAAACTCTGGGTACTGTTTTCTAGTCGCGGAACATTGGAAACACAATCTTGAGCCTGCCAGTCTAGGAACCTGAAATCAAAAAAGCGTCTAAGTATGGAACAGGGAAATGGTAGGTTGGAATCGATACACAGTAAATGTACCACGTCATGGAGATACAACCAACTTGGGGCTAAGTATTGAAAGGAACGGCGTATCGTTGGGCTCGTGACGGGGCATTCTAGTAGACATATTGTATATCACGGAACTTCGGGCACTGTTTGCAAGTCACGGAAGATTCGAAACATAATTTTGAGGCCATCAATCCAGAAACCCACAATCGAAAAAGTGTTCAAATATGGAATAGGGGAACGGTGGCTCGGACTTGTTTTCGCTAATATATTGAAATTTGTAATAACTTTCCCATTACCTGGAAAGATCTTCTCTGCATGTTTTTGGACAAGTTTTGTAGCGATGGTTAGTCCTCGAGGCTTTTGCTTATTAATGAAGAACTTTACAGTTGTTGCATGATGGCGTCTTAACATTAAACCTTTGGTGTTGCATATTTGGAAAGAAGTACGAAGATGGCCATCACAGAAAATAGTGACTAGGAATTGGAGATTTTGTGAACCCGCCAACTCGAGGATCCAAAATAGGGTGACAAGGTCTCCCTAGAAGACGTGAGGCCCCGACGGTAAAATTGTATCGCTCGAAACATTTGAAGGCATAATGTGTAACACGGAAGAGGGGATGATGTCGGAGTCCAGTAGTCAATTTGTATATGGCGGAGGTCCAGGTGCTATTTGTAGGTCACGGAACAATGGAAGTTAATTTATACGTCGAAATAATTAATGTGCATTGGGAAGGGTGCGATTGTGGCAGGGATGGAAGAGAGCCATAAATGGTTTGAAACTTTTTATGAATTCGGGTAAGGTGAAGCTTGCGAGTTGGAGGAGCCCAGGGTGGAATTATAGATCAGGGAATTTTTTGGGTGCAAGATGTATATCATGGAACAAGTGGAAAATTTTGGTTAAGTATAGAAAGGAACGATGGTCGTAGCGACAGATGCTTTGAAACATTTGTGAACCCTGGTAGAGTGAATCTTCCGAGTTAAGGATTCCATGGTGGAATTGTAGATCATGAAAGTTTTGAGTGCAAGATGTATATAACAAAACAAGAAGTGACAGAGTTTGAAAGCGCCAACCCGACAACTATGGCCATAAAATTGGATAAGTATGGAAAGGAACAACGGTCGGTTGGATTCGTCATGTGAGGATATAGATGGAGATGAAAATTTATCAGCCTGCCAACCCTGGAACCCGTGATCATAGAAAGGTGACTAAGTATATAACTAGAAAGCGATAATAGACAGGACAAAGAAAAGGGAAAAAGGGCTAAGTATCTCATAGAACAACATCTATTGTTCGTTTATTAATGCCAATCTTTTCAAACCCCTGGTGAGTTCTCACTAGTAAAAGCATAAATTGTAGATCACACAAGTTTTTTGGGTGCAATATGTATATGACGGAACATGGGACATAAGTGTTGGATACCGCAAACCTGATGCCCGGTGGTCAGATAATTATCTAAGTATTGAAAGGGACTGTGGTCGATCGATATCATGGTGTGAAGATATAGATAAAGATGAGCATCCACCAATCCGTGAATGTAGGAGGTCGTGATCATAGAGATGCGACTAAATATAGAACCACAAAGGGATAATAAAGGGGGAGAAAACAGGGAAATTTAAAGAGAAAGTGTTTATATTTATTCCAATAGTATTCATATTAATATATATTAATAGATTATTTATGGTCCAAATGTAAAGCATCTTCCAATTTGCAGGATGTTGTTCAGTTCGCAAATTTCATTGAAAACCATAAGAAATAGAA
>JASDQU010372479.1:20055-30228 GCA_032191745.1 Picea mariana
TATATATATGACGCAACATTTTTTATATGCATGGACATTATCAAATAGAAGAAGTTGCAATATATGAAAAATATGGAATAGGAACATGACATCAACACTTGAGTTGCCTTGTTGAAATAGAGTCATTAATTCATTCTTTTTACGGGTCCCCGAAGAATGAAAGCATGATGGGTCCTCCCATTTCTTTCTTTAAGTGTAGGGTGGGCACCACATAAGTATGACTTATGACAAATTATTCTTCCATGTAAAATATAAGGAGCGAACATAGTAGCCTTTATTTAAATCGAAGTGTTGGGCAGCAAAAAGAAAAACTTGTCATCCATGTTTAACGAAACACAAAACAAAGTACAAAATAAAATAAAAAACAATACCAGAGATTGGAAAACACCATACAAAAACCTCAAATATTCTATATTCAAATAAATTGGGTTACAAAATACAGCTGAGATTATTTGCCATAATGACTTTGATTAGGCCTGCCGCCAACAAAAAAAAGAAAATATGTACAATAATGAAGCCTTTGGATAGTCCTTTATAGATTTCAACTTGATCATCAAATGCTTGATCCGTAAAATACAACGAGTTGAATATCAATTTTGGGTCTTGGAATTTATTGGTGCTGCCAGCTAGATCTATCCCAACATTTTGAATAGCTTGTATCTTCTAGATATGGCATGCCTACATTGGATGGTTATTCAACATTCCATACTTTGTTAAGTGTTAATTTCCCTCTATCGTTGAAAACTTGGGGTTTAAGGTGCCTTCCTTGTAATGTTCCTAGTCATTAACATCTAAGACAACTTAGAGATGCGATTCATGCCCAATTCAAATATGAGGGGGTGGTTTTATGTGACATCATATTTGGGGGAAACAAATCCTGTTAGCCAACAAAAGATGAGAAAAAAAAAATGCAAGTATGGTGTGACTGTTATTCTCCCTATATTCGATCATCTGTTTGGTTGAAAAGCATGTCTAAAGATTTGTATGTTGAACTTCTTTGTTTTATTGTTGTAAATTGGAAGGGACTTCCAAGTCAGGTGAAAAATTTTCCTCTGTTGAAGTACATATCTTCTTCCAGCAAAACAGATCTGGCAAGTGTATCAAATGTTGCATATCACATTAGAATATATCTTTTGTCGTAGGGTTGGGAGACATCATGACCCACAAAATGGTCTAGAATATTCGGAAGTGACGCCAAATATTAATCCATGCCTGAATACACTCAGAAGGAAACTATAAAATTGGATACTCACGAATGTGAAAAAATGTATGTGCATTTGAATCAACATTCTAAAATTACAAAACGTTTTATGCCAAAGTTGTAACAGACTTGACAGAGAGCCAATTTCTATGTCAAAGAGTGTTGAGCGACCTATGGATGTAGTAACATACTCAACATACAATCAACTTTCGATCACTACTGATACTAATGTCAAGTGTAAGAAGTCGTGATCCCAAGCTCCAGGTAGTTTCGCCTTCAGGCACCACATTGGCAGTGACCCTAGGCTCCATATAGCTTCGACGTCGGACATTGACACTGGCGGTGGCAATGGGAACAGTTTTATTGACTGCAGTGCATCAATTCGGTGAACAAGCAAGGTTGTCATTGTCAAATCACTTAAATTACAAGATTTTCATACCTGCAAAGAACATCAACTTTAGTGTTGCTTTGTCATGACAACTAAAATGTTGCTTTGAGTCTAGAAATCTTTGGAAGATGGGTGTCTTGTGTGATAATGACCTTGACATTAGGTACATATTTGGCATCTATTATCTGACATTGCAATGTTAATGAAATTTCCATAGTAGACGATGACTCAATTGCATTGGCACAAGAAATGTTAATTGTGTGATTAATTAACATCCTTGAAGGACGTGAATCTCAAACAATGCCTAAAACTTTTCGAACAATCGTGTGTTCAAAAAATAATTGATCTATATTTTTAAAAATAAGAAATTGTATTGTTTGAGCAATTCTTTTTCTTTTTTTTTTCAAATATCGGATCCACTGCAAGAGAAGAAATGCATTTTCCTTATTCAAAGCAAGGGAAACAGTAGGAAGATTGATATTAGGTGGAAACAACTCTAGAATACACCACTACATTAAGGTCTCTTCTAAAGAATGAAATAAAATGATTACATGAAGGTGGTAGTAAAATGTTATTTTCAAAAACCAAATCATTACCTGAACACACCAAACTTCTTGCAGAAGGTGGTACTATAAAGTAATCTTCAGAAAGTGTTGCAAAGTCCATAATCTAGAATTCCTTCCCACTAACTTTTCCCAGTTACATGTCGATGCAGGCATTAGAAACTTTTGAGAGCGTTGTTCCTTGGTTATATACCCACCTTCAAGTAGGAGGAGAATATTCATGAAAAGAGGGGCAAGCTCATCGACCCAAATGCAATCATATGCATAGGAATAGTGAAAAAAATGTGCAGTGGCGATAGAAAGTTGATTGTATGTGGAGGACGGTGAACAAACTTTGACAAAGAATATGAATTTATGTCAAGTCTGTTATCACACCCAGAAGTAGCTCAACAAATTTTGAAATAGAAACTTTTGTAATTTTAGGATGTTGATTCAACCACCCATATACTTTCTCATACTCGTGAAAATCCAAATTTATAATTTCCCTCTGAGTATATTCACGAATGGAGTAATATTTCACGTCATTTATGAATATTCCAAACCATTTTGCAAGCCACGATATGTGTGACTCCGCTGACGAAAGATAAATTCTAGTGTGGTCTGCAGAATTTGATACACTTGCCAAATCTGTGTTGTTGGAAGAAACTATATACTTCAACGAAGGAGCATTTTGTAGGTGACCTGAAATTCCCTTCCAACTCCTAGTAAGAAAACAAAGAATTTCAACACACAAATCTTCAGGCAGGCCTTTCAACCAACCGAAGCATCGAATACAGGGAGAACACCAATCACAAGATACTTGATTTTTTTTTTTGTCTGAGTTTATGTTGGCTAACATAGTTTTTTTTTCGCTAAAAGCTGACGTCACATAAAACCAGTCCCTCATATTTCAATTGGGATTGAATGGCATCTCTAAGTTGTCTCACATGTCCATGACCAGGAACATTAGAACGAAGGCACCTTAAAGCCCAACTCTTAGATAATAGAGAGAAATGGGAATAAGTATTAAAAATGAATGTTGGAGGATGATAGTATAATCTTTCGTAGATTTTGGTTTAAGTCATTTTAATGGAAGATGACCTCGATCTTTTCACTTATTAATGCCAATATTTTCGAATATCTGTGTTGAATAGTCACTAATAACACGAGTTAACATTGACATATGCAAGCATATTCTCAAATATGACAACCTGTAATATATGCACAATATTAAAGAGGGTCATGATGTGAAGACCTCTGTGGATGACACATTTGTGGATGGTAGCGTGGTGGTACAATATTGCACGGTTACTATGATGATGCCTTTAAAAAACTAAAATAACCAAAACTTTTTGCAAATTCAAAATGGACACAATTTTTTTTATCAGATCCCATAATATTCGCATGTTAATGTGTTTTAATGGGAGATGTCCTCGAGATTTCGCTTATTAAATCCAATATTTCCAAACAAGTCTGGTGGGTTTTCAATAGTAAAATCATAATTAATGTGCATTGGGAAGGGTGGAAGGTGGTCGGGATGGAGGGGAGTGAAAAATGATTTTAAACTTTTCTGAACTTGGGAGTGCGTGAACACGCGAAACTTTGAAGACTCGACTAAGTATGGAAAGGCAGTTCAAACAAATGGAGTCATCGTAGGTAGAGTCAGGCTTACGAGTTCAAGGATTCTGGGGTCGAATCGTAGATCATAGAAGTTTTAGGTGCAAGATGTATATCTCGAACATGGGTTACCATAGTTTGATAGCACCTATCCGTGAATCCGCGTTCATAAAATTGGCTAAGTATGCAAACGAACGGTGGTTGGTCGGACTCGTAATGTGAATATATAGATGGATATGATAATTTGTTAGTTTGCCACATCGGGAACCTACGAGAACAAAAACATGACAAAGTATACAACCAGAAATGCATAATAGAGGATAAGAACAAAAGGGAAAAACGAGCAAGTTTAGAAGAAATTGGATAAGTACGCAAACAAACAACAGTCGGTCGGACTCGTGATGTGAAGATATAGATGGGGATGACGATTTTTCAATTCACCAACCTGAGAACTTGTGACCACAAAAACATGACAAAGTATAGAACTAGAAATGCTTAATAGAGGGGAAGAACAAAAGGGAAAAACGGGGAAGTTTAGAAGAGGAAAAAGAAAAGGAGAGAAGAACTTTATCGCTCACACCACAACACTTAGTCTCATAACTATGAGGCCATAGAAATCCATTAACTATGGAAAAAACATTGTCATCTATGAAATATAGTTGGAGCTCGACAAACTCTGGTTCAAGTCAAAAGAGATGTTGTTTATATCCATTGCAAAATTTTGCATATTATTTTATCTTAATAGTATATTTTGGGGAACCAACTATAAAACCATGTTCCAATTTGTGTTTTCCAAGTGGATATGTGTATGTGAACAAACAAGTACGAAGAGGCTTAATTGCAGCTGCAGGGCCTCAAATCTGCAAAGTTGAATCAAACACCAATAAGAAGCATCCAACGAACCAACGAGCAAGCATCAACTAGTCAACCAGGAATGCCGGTGAAGATCAATATTGTCCAAATTTACTGCAGACAAGATTGTATAAAAAAATCAGAGGAATATATTGTAACACGGCCTGGCAGGTAAATATGCAAGACTGTAAGGACTATGCAAAGGCCTCCCACTGTGAAAAAATTTAAGGAATTTGCAATTTTACACGGTTGGCATTCTACATCCGCAATTGGAACACCTCCATAACACCCATTGACATAAAAAAAAGGAAATCAAATTTTCTCTTCACATACGAACATATTCTGGAAGAGGATTTTGACGCAGTCATCTCCAACATTTAAAATTTTCACTTGCAAACTGGAAATAGCAAACAAAAAAGAAAAAATATGAACATAAATCTAGCAATGAAACCCACCCGTTAATGGGGAACGACAACAACAACAACAACAACAATGGGAAAACAAGAAACCAGTCAACAAGAAATGAGCAAGCAGAAACCAGTGAACCAGGAACACCACCAAAGAACAATATCGCCCATATTCACTGCAGAAAACATTGCAGAAGAAAAAATAAAGGAAAAAAATGTATTGCAACAAGCATGTCAAGCAATGCAAGAATTCAACCGCAAAAATCGAGACCCACCGGTGAATAGAGAAGGACAGAAGCGCAACACCTGGCCCACAAACTGTAACAACATATCCAACTGCAAATGCAAGACCCCAACCTTGCGAATTTGAAGCAAACAAGAGCAAGAAGCAAATAACAACTCGGTGAAGAAGAACCAAAAGGCCTAAATGAAGCTGCAGGACCTCAACCCTGCAAAGTTGAATCAAAAAACAATAAGCAGAATCTAGGGAACTAAGAAGCAAGCACTAACCAGCCGACCAGGAATGTCGGTGAAGAAAAATATTGGCCAAATTCACTGCACACAAGATTGTATCAAAAAATTCAGAGGAAAATGTATTGTAACACATTTGTTAACCAAACATTTCATGCTATGAGAACTGTCAGGCAAACATTCAAAGCTGTCAGGACCATCCAAAGGCCTACCACTGTGCAAGCAATTAAGAAAGGTGTTGTTTTCATGGTTGGTATTTTTCAATACTGGTAGTGATCAAAATCCTCTTGCAGTCCATCTTTGTATGTGATTACTACAACCAGAGAAGAAGGATTGTAATGTTATCTTCATCTCATTCTTGATTTCCAATGTTGGACACAGAACCTACCTCCATCATAGACATAGTGACGTATGGTAAAAGAAAATTGTATTTTCTCCTCACATAGAAATATGTTTTGCAAGAGGATTTCGACTCAGGCATCCCCAGTAGTCAAATTTCCCACCTACAAACTGAAAATAGAAAGTGAAGCTAAACATGACACCCAAACCCGCTCGTCGATGGGGAACGACAGAAGGCCAGTTCTAATCACGGTTGCAAAATCCCAAGTGTGAAAACTGCAACAAGATGAACATGCAAACAAGAACAATATCAACATGAAAACAAGAAATCAGTGAACAAGAAAGAAGCAAGCATGAACCATTGAACCAGGAATGCCGCTGAAGAACAATATTGGCCATATTCACTGCAAAGAACATTTCATATTAAAAAAAACAGAAGAAAATGTATTGTAACAGGCCTATTAAGTAAACATTTAAGGTTGTGAGGCCTATTAGGTAAACATTTAAGTATGTCAGGATTGCTCTGTAAACATTCAAGAAAGAATGCAGTGTGACAGGTCTGTTATGTACGAAAAAAACATTTATTATATTATTTTATAACAATAAAAAAAATTAGTAACAATAGTTCGAACAATAGAGGCTATGTTAAAAAACAATTCTTCAAAGGAAAAACTAATATGAATTCAACTAATAAAAAACTAACTCTCTATCTTCAAAAATTTGGATATCTAAACATTTCAAGAAAAAAATAAAAACTCAGAAAGACTATATATGATCAAAATCTTTGGATATGCTAACATATCAAACATTGGGAATAACAGAGATGGAAATAAGACCTCCAATCTGTTATCCAATCAGATCATGACATATATGGTATTTTTTATTATATAAAAATCAATGTTTTTAGTTCCCTAGTTCCAACAATAGATATTATGCAAATATTATTAGTCAAAGGACAAACTAATATGAATTCAACGAATTATTGATCACTATAGTCCCTCTACGCCTTCGGCAGAGACGAATAATATTGAGCTCTTACGTAGTTATCAATTGTTTGGTCAACATAAAATCATGTTTTCATAGCACGCAATATAAATAATGATAATCATATATAATTATCATGTATCTATTATATAATCATATATTAATAATATTGAGCTCTTACGTATTTATCAATAGTATGGTCAACACAAAATCATGTTTTCATAGCACGCAATATAAAGAATGATTAATATATAATCATCATATGATACTTCATTTTTATCTTATCACTAATTATCTACGTATGAATACATTTCATTCCATTTTTGAATTGGATTATAAACACAATAATATTCCACTATGCATTGACTAAGCACATTCTGCATCTACAAAATCATATTGATTCTTTTGTTTGTGATGTGAGTCTTATTCCTGGGTTAAGGTTTCGACATAGATATAATCGACTAGGAGGAGCAATTTAATAGGAAAATTAATTAAACAAACTGATTTCTAAAATTAATCAAATGTGATTTACATTGTTTTCATGAATTAATATATATGCAAGATATTATCGTTATTTGAAATTTAATATTAAACATTATTATCATTAAAGTTAGTTTAATATGTTGAAGGTATTTTTTTTTGTAAATAAAAAAGGGGTATTTTCTTATTAATGTGTTGTCACTATACATTATTGATATATGTCAACTACATGCCACATGTTTCGCCAAACTAGTGGAAACCGAAACAGGTGGCAGCCAATTTTTCTTTCAACTAAAAATAGCAATCGCCACTTGCTCCGCCATTTAGTTGGAAACCAGAGCAAGTGGTAGCTGGTAGTGTTGATAGGTTTGTCTGGACATACTGGACATATTGTTGGCCCTTGACCAAGTTTTGAAGAACTTGGGTCAGGTTTGACCAATTTTGGACTTCGATAGGCTGGTCGAAGACGAAGCACCCAAGCGAAGCGAAGATCGTAGGATCTTGCCCCCCTTTACGGGATTTTTGGGTTTAGGGTTTATGTAACATGTATGGTATGTCAGCCCATGGGTTTACCCATCTTTAGGGCTATTTTGTAATGTATAAATAAGTAGCCAGGTGATGTAAGAGTAGTTCGATCAGTAGTGGGATCTATGTGATCAAGTTGGCTTTGTGCATATTGTGTAAGACTTGTAGAGCTAAGTGAAAATGATTGGAAGAGACTATTGCATATTGTGTAAGACTTGCAGAGCTAAGTGCAAATGGTTGGAAGAGACTATGTAAGGATTTGTGTTGTGACCTAACTCGGGGAAGGAGGATCTAGCGAGGTGCGTGCAGATATCCTGTCCTATGCGGAGTTGGTTTTGTGGCTCTGTGCATGTAAGAAGATTGAAAGAAGATAATAAAGAAGACGAAGAGTTGGTGGATGTAGCCCCATGCTGGGGTGAACCACATATATCCCGTGTTATGGTTTCTTTGTGCGATTGATGTGATTTATGCTTAGTGTTGTAATCTTTATGTATTTTAGATGCATCTAATACAGTGTCTTAGTGCCTAATAATGTAAATGAATGTTAAATATGATATATCTCTAGATTCTAAGTGATTAGATGTGATAGATCTTGTTGAATACTGTGTTGTTCTATAATTAGGGTTTTATCCTGCGATGTGAATCAAGGTTAAAGGCTAATGAATATTAACTGCTAAGTGCTATGTTAAGTGTTGTAATCACATATTTGTGTCCCAGCTAGGTTGCAGACACTTGAGTGTTGCAACCCCCCCTGCCTCTACCTCAGGTGAGACTTCATCTGCTTCACAGGTGTTTCTGAAAGGGCTGGTAGTTAGGGTTTTGTTGGTGCGATGTTGAATCATTGAACCCTGGGTCTTTCCCTATGCCAACAAATGGTTCTGTTGTCGAGACCTGAAACTGTGATTGATGGGAACTGAAGAAAAGAGAAAACTATGTGCGTAGATATGTTTCTATAGTGCGTAGTACTCTACTTGACTTGTGAAGCTCTGTGCTAAGAAGAGAAGTTCGATCTGAATAAAAGAGGTAAGATCTTAAATCTTTGTGCTCTGATAAGGGTAAGATAAGTGGAAATTTTTGCTTCAAAAGTATGAGTCTAGGTATGCTTGATAGATTTTTTCCTAGTCTGAAAACTAGGGCACAACTAGAAGAAAGAAGATGTGATATCAATAGTTCTGATAGAAATAGTGAAAGATATGTTATTCTTATGCATATAAAGAATTGTTGGATTAACAAGTGGATGCAAGATCCTAGAAAGAATTTTTTGCAGGTCCATCACTGTGATCCCAGTGCACAGTACAAGAAAGGGTGGGGATCGTTTAAGAGAAAGAGAGGATTGACAATGTGTTATAGTTTTAGAATACTGAGACATCTTGCTAAGGAATTCCCTAGTAGAGGTCATATTTGCCTTTGTTGTAAAGTTATTGGAAATGAAGTTTTGGACTGCCCTAGAATGATTGCTAAGGTTGAAAAGATGAATATGAGACAAGACAACCATGAAGAAATTCAAGAGACTAAGAATATGCTAAATAACCAGAAAGAATCAGAGGCTATACTATTGAAGATGAAAGAAACATTGAATGTCACAGAGACATCTGTTTATCAGATATATTAAAAAAGAAAGAGTGCATAGAAACAAGAATAGGAGACTTTGACATAGACTATGTATTGGATGCAGAAACACAAGTAAACATTATGCCAGAAAGTACTTGGGAAATTTTGGGAAACCCTGATATGATTCCTTCATTGGGAGGAATAGGATTGTTCAAAGGAAATTTGATAACCCTATGTGGAAGAATTACTCATACACCTATGATAGCTCATGGAACATCGACAGAAGAATAATTCAAGGTCGTTAAGTTTGTTGAGAACACCGGGCCTTTTGCACTTATGTTAGGAAAACCCTAGATTGAGAGAGATCAAATCCAAAGGAAAGAAGAAGAGGAAGCTATAGAACAGAAAAAGAAAGAATTAAAGAATTTCATGGCTAGGAGAATGATTCAGGGGGATATCGGTGGACACCCACCTTTTCCAACTGGCTCAAAATAGTTTTCTGACAATTTTGGTAATTTACTATTTTTAGCAGTTTTCACTTCTGGAGCCGTTTTCAGGCCCTAATTGATGTTTTTTGGGAAAATAGGTTTGCAATATGCAATTTTATTGGATATTTTTTCTAAAATGAATCTCCTCGATGATACCTTTCCAACAGGCTATCATACGCCTAAAAGGGAGATCGTATGCAAAAGTTACGACCCTGGGAAGTTGATGTACTAACTTACCCAAACGGAGCCCACATGACTTTTGGCACTTCATCTCCTAGGGTTATCTTTTTGGATGTCTAGGGTTTTTGGCATTCCTACTTATTGTAAA
>JASDQU010372479.1:30278-42757 GCA_032191745.1 Picea mariana
GCAAGTGATTGGAAGAGACTATGTAAGGATTTGTGTTGTGACCTAACTCGGGGAAGGAGGATCTAGCGAGGTGCGTGCAGATATCCTGTCCTATGTGGAGTTGGTTTTGTGGCTCTGTGCATGTAAGAAGATTGAAAGAAGATAATAAAGAAGACGAAGAGTTGGTGGATGTAGCCCCATGCTGGGGGTGAACCACATATATCCCGTGTTATGGTTGCTTTGTCCGATTGATGTGATTTATGCTTAGTGTTGTAATCTTTATGTATTTTAGATGCATCTAATACAGTATCTTAGTTCCTAATAATGTAAATGAATGTTAAATCTGATATATCTCTAGATGTTAAGTGATTAGATGTGTTAGATCTTGTTGAATATTGCGTTGTTCTGTAATTAGGGTTTTATCCTGCGATGTGAATCAAGGTTAAAGACTAATGAATATTAACTGCTAAGTGCTCTGTTAAATATTGTAATCACATATCTGTGTCCCAACTAGGTTGCAGACACTTGAGTTTTGCAACCCCCCCTGCCTCTACCTCGGGTGAGATTTCATCTGCTTTGCAGGTGTTGCCTAAAGGGCCGGTAGGGTTTTGTTGGTGCGATGTTGAAGCATTGAACCTTGGGTCTTGTCCTGTGCCAACAAATGGTTCTGTTGTCGGGACCTGAAACTGTGATTGTTGGGAACTAAAGAAAAGAGAAAACTATGTGCGTAGATATGTTTCTATAGTGCGCAATACTCTACTTGACTTGTGAAGCTCTGTGCTAAGAAGAGAAGTTCGATCTGAATAAAAGAGGTAAGATCTTAAAGCTTTGTGCTCTGATAAGGGTAAGATAAGTGGAAATTTTTTCTTCGAAAGTATGAGTTTAGGTATGCTTGATAGATTTTGTCCTATTCTGAAAACTAGGGCACAACTAGAAGAAAGAAGATGTGATATCAATAGTTCTGATAGAAATAGTGAAAGATATGTTATTCCTATGCATGTAAAGAATTGTTGGATTAACAAGTGGATGCAAGATCCTAGAAATAATTTTTTGCAGGTCCATCACTGTGATCCTAGTGAGCAGTACAAGAAAGGGTGGGGATCGTTTTAGAGAAAGAGAGGATTGACAATGTGTTATAGTTTCAGAATACTGAGACATCTTGCTAAGGAATTCCCTGGTAGAGGTCATATTTGCCTTCATTGTAAAGTTATTGGAAATGAAGTTTTGGACTGCCCTATAATGATTGCTAAGGTTGAAAAGATGAATATGAGACAAGACAACCATGAAGAAAGTCAAGAGACTAAGAATATGCTAAATAACCAGAAAGAATCAGAGGCTATACTATTGAAGATGAAAGAAACATTGAATGATCACAGAGACATCTGTTTATCAGATATATTAAAAGAGAAAGAGTGCATAGAAACAAGAATAGGAGACTTTGACATAGACTGTGTATTGGATGCAGAAACACAGGTAAACATTATGCCATAAAGTACTTGGGAAATTTGATAACCCTTCATTGGGAGGAATAGGATTGTTCAAAGGAAAGTTGATAACCCTATGTGGAAGACTTACTCATATACCTATGATAGCTCATGGAACATCGACAAAAGAATAATTCAAGGTCGTTAAGTTTGTTAAGAACACCGTGCCTTTTGCACTTATGTTAGGAAAACCCTAGATTGAGAGAGATCAAATCCAAAGGAAAGAAGAAGAGGAAGCTATAGAACAGAAAAAGAAAGAATTAAGGAATTTCATAGCTAGGAGAATAATTCAGGTGGATATCGGTGGACACCCACCTTTTCCAACTGGCTCAAAATAGTTTTCTGACAATTTTGGTAATTTACTATTTTTGGCAGTTTCACTTCTGGAGCCGTTTTGAGTCCCTAATCGATGTTTTTTGGGAAAACAGGTTTGCAGTATGCGATTTTCTTCGATATTTTTCCTAAAATGAATCTTCTTGACAATACCTTTCTAATGGGATATCATACGCCTAAAAGGGAGATCGTATGCAAAAGTTACGACCCTGGGAAGTTGATGTACTAACTTACCCAAATGGGGCCCACATGAATTTTGGCACTTCATCTCCTAGGGTTAGGTTTTTGTATGTCTAGGGTTTTTGGCATTCCTGGTTATTGTAAAAAGGCCTTCAAAGCCTCATTGTAATTATCTTCTTGCGAATACGAGTAGCTGTCACATCTCTTCTCAGAGATAAGCTGCCACCATTCTAGTGAGTCTTTCACTTTGTATTTTTACAGTCTTTGTATATTTCATTAATAGAAATCATGTATTACTATATCTTTGTGTTTATGGTTGCATATCTAATACATTTATGTTATATTATTGGATATCTACGATATCTCTATGCATTTCTTTATTATATCTCCGCTCTCATTTCGTGTCGAAAATAATCCAGATCAGTGGTATCAGAGCAGGTTGCTCTTGATCGTTTTTCAGTGCATGTCCCCAATGAGGTCCAAGTATAGCAAGTTGGGTATCGAGCTTGTCTCTCTTGAAGACAATCGCTCTTGCATACCCAAGAAATCCTCCATGGCGAAAGAAAAGAAAAACAATGGAGCATATGATCCTATCAATTTGTTTCTTGAGCAAGCTCTCACGCGACAGAGGGACGAAATGATGGAGAATTTTTCCCACATCCTTCAATGCCTCCCGATAACATTAGGGACATCTTCATCAAGCGGCCACTTTGGAGGCACCTTGCCTTTTAAGGTACAGGTCAATTTTGATATTCCTATATTTGAAGGTCAGATAGATGTGGATGCCCTAGATAAATGGTTAAATCTGTTAGAAGGTTATTTCTCTGTTCACAATTTTTGCAACAGAGAAAAGATCATATTTGCACTCCTTAAGGCTCTCCCCCATGTCAAACATTGGTGGGAAACTTACTGGGAGCAGATTTCCACAGAGGAGTCTGGAATATATGGGGCCGAGATCACTTGGGATTTTTTTGTGGATGCGGTAAAGGAACAATATTACCCTCTTGGCAACTATGAGGACCAATACATGAGATGGACCACACTGCGACAAGAGAGGGGAAAAGCAGTTCTGAAGTTTTCCAATACCTTCCATACCTTGCGCATCAAGCTGGGTATCAAAGACTCTAAATGAGATTTGGTTCTAAAATACCATGGGGCTCTACATAGATACATCCAAACTGAAATGGATTTTCTAGATATCTCATCACTCGGTTTTGCTTATCGATATGTTGTTAAATTCGAGCAGAAATTTAAGCACTAGAAAAAATGGGAGTTCAAGTCTTCAAATCCACAACAACCAAAGTATGACAAAGATGTCCCTAACAAACAGTCTCCCGAAAACTAGTCCAAGCCATAGGAAAAGAAGGGTCACAGGAAGACAAAGAAGGACACCATAAAATGGTGTGATTTCCACAAAATTCCCTCACACAACACCGATGAATGTCGCTCAAAATAGTCATTGGTGGCCGAGATCAAAGACAAGGATTCGAACCCTGATTCATAATCTAATTCTGAAAATACTGGTAAAGGACAGATCATTGACACAAACCCCACTGCTATTGTCGCGACCATAGAAATTCAACCAGAAGAACCAACAGATCCTAAAAAGGGGAGCACCTTTTTCATTCACAGATGTGGGTGAAGGGGACCCCACTTCATTTTATTGTTGATAGTGGAAGACAAAATAACCTCATCTCAGTAGAGGTCATCAAACAATTGGGATTATCGATAATGCCACACCCACAACCATACAACATCAGGTGGCTTCACCAAGGACGAGATATCTATGTCAGCCAATAGTGTCGATTATCATATGGCATCCAACCCTTCAAGGATGAGGTATTATGTGATGTTTCCCCACTGGATGTCTGTGATGTTCTCTTGGGCCAGCCATATATGTGGAGATTCCATGTTGTTTATGAGTCTCAACCCCGCAGTGTCATTGTTTCTATAGGGGGTCATATCTACAGAATACCAAAGGTAGTTTCGACTATTTTTCCACCTAAATAATGTTGCAAGGTAGTATCTCATATTGCAAAATTCATCTTCTTCACAATCTGTTCAAAAGGGGAACAAAAGGACACTGCAACCACTACAACCTCGCCCCAAGCACCTTCTATCCAACAGAAGTAGGTCGACAAGGTTGCAACAAAGAGAAAATATTCATTTTGCACACTATATTCTCATGTAGCTCGACTTGTTGAATAGCCTCAGTCTCAACAGGCTCACGACAAACTTCCACAAACTAAGAAGCGCGACGTCTCCAGCAAGGCAACCAGCTCACCAAGATTCAAATTCAACAAACATTTTTTTCTCTCCCCCGAGAAATCAACGCAATGGAGACCATTGCTTCCTAAGGAGGGAGGATTGATCCAGGTGGATATCGGAGGCCACCCACCTTTTCCAACTGGATCAAAACAATTTTTTGGCAATTTTGATAATTTACTATTTTTAGCAGTTTTCACTCCTGGAGCCGTTTTGAGGCCCTAAACGATGTTTTTTGGGAAAAAAGGTTTGAAATATATAAGTTCCTTCGATGTTGTGCCTAAAATGAATCTCCTTGATGATACCTTTCCAACAGGATATCATACACCTAAAACGAAGATCGTATGCAAAAGTTACGAGCTCGGGAAGTTGATGTACTAACTTACCCAAACGGGGCCCACATGACTTTTGGCACTTCATCTCTTAGGGTTAGGTTTTTGGATGTCTAGGATTTTAGTAATTCTTGCTTGTTGTAAAAAGACCTTCAGAGCCTCATTGTAATTATCTTCTTATGAATGCGAGTAGCCATCGCATCTCTTCTCAGAGATAAGATTCCACCATTCTAGTGAGTCTTTCACTCTGTATTTTTACAGTCTCTGTACATTTATTTCATTAATAGAAATCATGTATTACTATATCTCTATGTTTATGGTTGCATCTCTGATACATTTTTGTTATATTATTGTATATTCATGATATCTATGTGAATTTATTTATTATATCTGTGCTCTCATTTCGTGCCGAAAATAATCTGGATCAGAGAATAACACGCTTAATAGAAGAACAAGAGGACAAGTCAAAGAAACTGAGGGCCAGAGACCTAGCTGTCAAAGTTGAAAGGACGCAAGAAGGATTAAATAACCTATCCATGCAGGAGAGTAGGGCACCACCTCTAGAAACAACAAGAGAAGAAGTATTACCCTCGAACCTTGTGAAAGACCCTCACCCACGCAAAGTTACTATGCTAAGAGAAGATAAGAAAAAGAAAGGAAAGAGGAATCCAAAGACGCAGATCACTTGAAAGAAAGCAAGAAAACTCAGTAAGAAGAAATCAAAGCTATAAAAATTATAGGAGGTTCCACAGAGGACTTCGCAGAAGGAAGGCTTCCAGAACTTGAACCTCACCGGAATAGCAGAACAACACAGACTGGCACTTCGCCACGGTGAAGCAATGTGACCGTTGGAGGTGTCCCGATCGTTAGAATGATGTTCCAGAATGTATAGAAACATAGTTATTGTCGGGAAGATCACCATTGGACCGTTGGTACTGTGCCATAACGGATGGAATTGTATTGATTGAGGCATTCCTACCTGTTGGAGGAGTCCATTATGACGTTGTCTATTTATTCTGTCACATATCTCATCAAGAACACTTTTGCAAACTGAGATATTTGAGCCCACAGAGAACTAATTGCTTTCACACGCTGCTTATTGAGACCTTGCCACCCATTCTATTTGTCCACCTACATGAGATATTTGATCTCAAGTGTGCATGTCGAACGACATTAGTGTAGTAGAGAAGTCTATCGAGGAAATCCTAATAGACCTTATGGCTGAGAAGGTCATGTCCACAGGAGTACAAGAATCATCGATGAGAGGATTGAAAGAATCCCCTTCAACTGCACGTCGATATGGACCATCCTGAGCCATGATAGAGAAAATAAGAAAGCATCTCGACAACTTGGCGAATGTGAAGCTCATCCCATCGGTCCTGCCCGACTACATCTTGCCTCTAGTTGGTCCGGTTAGTCATTGTAGTGTCCCGAGGGACTTCGACTATACATTGATCACTGCGTACCTCTCGAAGGGGATACACGTAGTTGGACCGCAGTTGGAATAGATTTTGACACTCAATATCAGTGACTTCAACTTGGGAGACTGCAAGAATTATTGAATGCTCACACCACACAAGTATTTGACAAAGGCAACTGGGAAGAAGTTGAAGATAATCCCCAAGTTGTCGACCATGGACATCACGAGATCGAAAATCCTCAATGTGATGAAGATACCACACTTCTGCAGACATCAAGAGTTTAACGTATGCGTGAAACTACTCATGTCATGCTTCTATGGCGGTTACCTATGGTTGGATAGACGCATCACTGTAGATCCGACGTTGATCCACCAGATCACCGGATTGAGCATGCAAGGACCGGATCCTCAGGATTTTTACCTAGGGAAGGCTACAGATCATGCCCTGGTGCAATGAATAAAAGAAACCTATGGTGATGTGGAGAAAGGGAAGAAGGGCTACAAGGTAGCCTCCATCCAAAATGGTGTAGTGTGCCTAGCTTGCCAGTTGATCGTTGGTAAGCTCGTCAAGAAGAATAGGCCAACGTAGGTCATGAGGTTTGTCATCGACCTTGCAGAAAATTGCATTGAAGGAATGCATATGAACTGGGCGAGATACCTCGTCAACCAATTGGAGCAGGATTTTCGTAAAGAGAAAGACCAGGGATACGAGTTTCACTTCANGTTGTTGATTCTCATTGCCTTCATCGCTTGGGAGATGTTGGAAGGAGAAACCTTCACGGAAGTCAAGCCTTCTGAACAACTGGCCGTGAGGTTTACTACCCTATGGTATTCGAGCGACATGGAAAAACAATGGCAGTCAAACACGATGTTCCACACCTATTACTTGCATCTAAAGAGGGACATTGAATCCTCCCCTCGCATGACGCTGAATACACTGCATCGATTCAAGCTATTTGCGAAGTTCCACACAAACAGGAATTTCATATATATCACTGTGCTTAGGGATGAAACTAAGGAAGAGATCTAGTCCTATTACAAACTCACTGAGGAAGATATGGAGGAAATAACCAAGGAATGGCCTGCAGAATTCCTTGTACCAGTCGAATAGACAGAACTCTCCAACCCCGACCTCATCGGAAGTCCTATAGTCACCCAGGAAGAGTATGATGGACCAGGCAGTAGCAAGAAGAAGAAGAAGGAAGAAGTACAGGAAATTAACAACGCATCGGAGAAGACTGCATCTGATTCACCTAGCAGAGGAGGAGATGATGAAGTAGACAAATAAGAGGAGGAAGGGGAAGCAGATAAACATAAATAGGGAAAAGCAACACCACCTAAATATCCCCTTACAGAGGCAGAGACGTCCAAGAAAAGAAAGGTTTCTCCAAAGAAACCTTCAGCGTGGAAGAAGTCAAGAGTCAATAAGCCCTAGTTACAGATTGTACTTACGATGGATGATATTGACCTCATCATCATCATTGTATCAGATACCTTTGAGGACATTTTGCAGCGAAGCGAAGCCAAATAGGAGACAATGTATGACAAGATTGAAGTAGAGCTAAAAGGGGTACAACAAGCTCTCTATTAAAGCCGCGCAGTGTCTACTGCGCCATTATCATCAGGGGGCATAGAAGTAGGAGATGATCTTTCCCAACTACATAGACTAGCAGATGCGACAGAGGCTCACCTTCATCGCATACATGAAGAAAAAGAATAGGCCACAGAGGCCTTGAAGCAAGCACAGGAGGAAACCCTAGAGCAACATCAGGTTGCGCAACAAGAGAAAGACGACCTCCAAGCGAAGTTTGTAGAGGATAGAGCGCAGATCCAGAAGGAAAAAGAACAACTTCTTGCAGAAAAACTGGGAGTTAAAGAAGCAATCACTAGAGCACTTCACTTTGTGTCAGGCCTAGCACAGATGGAAGAGGAAACAACTAAGAGCCAAGTGGGGAAGCTCACTGAAGCCATTCAATAGCTCCAAGCAAGAGTCGCAGAATTGGAATTTCAAGCAGTGTTGAGCACTCCACAGGAGGTGAAAGATCAAAGGGAAGAAACTTCCTGGAGTGCAGTCGAAAGAATCAAGGAATTGGCATTATAGTGCAAGCAACTCAACAATCGAAGTGCGAAGACCTATGAGCGCCTTGCAAAAGACCCAGAACTAAGGACATTGGAGTCACATCTCCAAGAGGTAAAGAAACAAGCAACGACCATGCAAGAACAGTTGATGCTACTGTCAACAGTTGAGAAGATGAAAAGGTCACAAGGACAGTGCACAGTTCAATAGAAGGTCCATGCCATCCAAAGTAGAGTCATGGAAGCAACCCAGAGACTCCAGGCGATACAGGACAAATACTGCACCATTTTCAAAGAAATTGAAGGACAAGGTGCAAAGCTAGAACAAGTGGTTACCACAGTGGAACAGTGCTTGGAAGGGCCTATCACCGAGACATTCATCTAGGAGTTCACTGAGCAAGAGGCTCTGGTGAAGGAGCAAGTCAAGGCAGCTCGAGCCAAGCCCGAGGCCTTCGAAGCAGAGTTGCCCAGATCAAAGTGACTCGGGATGAGTCACAGGTGAGTGTTGGGGGCATGTTGGCCCTTGACCAAGTTTTGGAGAACTTGGTTCAGGTTTGACCAATTTTGGACTTCGATAGGCTGGCCGAAGACGAAGCACCCAGGCAAAGCAAAGATTGCAGGATATCACCCCCCTTTGTGGGCTTTTTGGGTTTAGGGTTTATGTAACAGGTATGGGATGTTGGCCCATGTGTTTACCCATGTTTAGGCCTATTTTGTAATGTATAAATAAGTAGCCATGGGATGTAAGAGTAGTTCGATTAGTAGTGGGATCTATGTGTTCAAGTTGACTTTGTGCATACTGTGTAAGACTTGCAGAGCTAAGTGCAAGTGATTGGAAGAGACTGTGTAAGGATTTATGTTGTGACCTAACTCGGGGAAGGAGGATCTGGCGAGGTGCGTGCAGATCTACTGTCCTATGCGGAGTTGGTTTTGTGGCTTTGTGCATGTAAGAATATTTAAAGAAGATAATAAAGAAGACGAAGAGTTGGTGGACGTAGCCCCACGCTAGGGTTGAACCATGTATATCCTGTGTTATAGTTTCTTTGTGTGATTAATGTGATTTATGCTTAGAGTTGTAATATTTATGTATGTTAGATGCATATGATATATTATCTTAGTGTCTAATAATGTAAATGAATGCTAAATCTGATCTATCTCTAGATGCTAAGTGATTGGATGTGTTAGATCTTGTTGAATACTGCATTGTTGTGTAATTAGGGTTTTATCCTGCGATGTGAATTAGGGTTAAATACTAATGAATATTAACTTCTAAGTGCTCTGTTAAGTGTTGTAATCACATATCTGTGTCCCGGCTAGGTTGCAGACACTTGAGTCCTGCAACCCCCCTACCTCTACCTCGGGTGAGACTTCATCTGCTTCGCAGGTGTTGTCGAAAGGGACGATAGTTAGGTTTTTTTTGGTGTGTTGTTGAAGCATTGAAACTTGGGTCTACCCCTGTGCCAACACATACTAACAAAAGCTGCAAATTCAAACTAGGAAAAAAAATGGATAGAGAACCAGACCAGGTAGACAAGAAGAAAACTCCATTTCCATGAAAGCGAGGCACAAAGGACTGTGCAAAATTAAACATTAGAAGGGCTATGAGAACAGTGGAACCTCCCATCCAGATAGCCTCTATGAGAGGTATTATCGATGGGTTTGAGTGTGAAGATTTACGCATAGTTTGGGCACCTCTGCTTGACTGACGCGTTCGAGAAAGCATCGAACAACATGTCGATGTGGTTGTTGATGAGGGTGTTTCGGTGGAGCTGCTCCATCATGTAGCCCCTCATTTCAAAAATAAGCTCCAACTGCTCCGGGTTGATGAGACTGGGTGGATTTTGGTCACAATATGCATCTAGGTTCAGCTGTGGGGGCTCAGCTGGACAATCCGTTGTGGGGAGTTCCTCCTGGACAATGCAGGTGGCACCTTCCATGGTCTTCACTGGATCTATAGCTGCAAAGTTTGTGCTGGGGTTGTCATGGACATCTAGGACCGTGTAGAGGAGGAACTCTGGTGGAACCTGGATTGGTTCCTCTAGGAATTCCTCCTCCATGAAGGCCATTGGAGGCGTATGCGACCACATGGTTAGTTGAGTCCGAGCTATGGATAAAGCACTCTCCAAATTGCACAAGCATTTCTTCCTTGCAACACGACAGTACTGGGAGGGTCATCACCTTGGTTTTCCTCTCTCTCTTGGCATGGTAGAGCATGGAGGCCAGAGAAATCTATGGATGAGGCCAGATAAGTCCGAAAGGACTAGAGCCAAATTCCTGAGTAGAGGGAAGAGACAAAGCACATAGGTTAAATGGTGAATTCCATGGTCGAGCTAGATAATTATCCAAGGGGATGATATGACCACACAGCCTCCTTGTAAGGTGGATAGAGAGGTAGTTGGGGGGGCCAAAGGGCCCATAGTGATAATAGTGAAGGCCATTCAATGTAAGGTGGAATAGTTCCATTATATTATTAAATAAGGCCCACTATGGTAGTTATATATAATAAATGGGTAGTTAGATATAATAAATGTAAGAGGACTTCTTAGAAGGTTTTACTTATAGAAGATTCCTCCTCTAGAATGTTCTTAGGTGATGGTAGCACTATATAAAGGGGTTCAAGCAATGTAATGGGACATAAAAATAATTATTGTATTTGGAGCGGTAGCTCAATAGGAGGAATCCTCTCGAAGAGACAAGTGAACAGGAGAGGATCCCTTCCATAATAGGATCCATTGTATGATGTTGCCCTACCTCAAGGATTTGGTAATAATAAAGTGTGGTTTATTCTATATTGTTCTTGTATATCTTTTGTGGTGATTTTGTATTCAGTGTTTGGTTCTTAACAATTGGTATCAGAGCACTTTCCTTGGTAGACATTGTGGGAAAATATTTTTTATTTTTGCAAAATTTTATTTTTGGAGAAGAAAAAAGAGGGCGCGACATTAAAAAAAAATCGGTATACTTCTGTGAAAAATTTGTAGAAACATGTTATAGATCTGAGTTCCTCTCATAAAACCACCCAAGTTGAAAAAACAAATCGTCCAAAACGAAGTCCGGGAAGTCAAGATATTGAAGTTTTAAAATTTGCAATTTTTCAGGGTTTTTTACGCAGACGATGGTGCGATTTTTTTTATTTCTGTAGTAGCTAGAGGCCGCATTTACCCAAAAAAATTACATATCTGAGTTCCTCTCACAAATTTCAGGGATGATTTTAGGGGCTAAATTTCGCTCATGGGCTAATTTTCCATGGTTTTTCCCAAAACGATATTCGCTATTTTAAAAATGATTCGCCCAAATTCTATAGGATAAAATTATTTTACCTTAACAATCGCCAAAAATTTATAAAAACTATATAAAATCCTTATAAATTTGAATATTTTTAAAAAAATATCGCCAAACATTTATAGTTGGCATATGAAGGATTAATAAGATTCTCCAAGGTTTCTACATTTTAAAATAAATTTACATCCTTAAAATCATCCATGCTCACAATTTCACCCAATTTCAAAAAACAAATCAGCCGAAACGAAGTCCGGGAAGTGAAGTTATGAGCATTTTAAATTCAACAGTTTTTCAGGGTTTTTAAGGAAAACGCTGCGATTTTCTACAGTAATTTATTGTTCTATTTTTTGGTTTTTTTCATGACGGATGCGAGACCGAAGAGTTAATAGGGTGCCTATATGTCTATTTCCTCTCAAAACCTCAAATAAATTCTTGAAGCATTCAAATCCCAATTGTATGACACATTGAATGACAAATTGGATGCCTTTGGAGATGGCCTCAACGATAGTTTTCATAGTATTCAAGATTTATTGGATAGCATGTAGGAGATATTTCTTATGGCGGACATCAAGGATGAGTATAATAAAGAAATATATGCTTGGTATGATCTCGATGTCGATTGTGATGATTGGTATATGGATAGTTGTCATTTCTGGGATGGCAACCACTTCCATATTTTATTTGATGACTCTACTCCACTTTCTATAGAGAACATCAATGTCCCCCATCAAGAGCTAGTTATGATTACCAATGTTCAGCCTGCATATTCTACGATGGTATTTTTCCTTCCAGATTTAGCATTGACCCTTTCCCACTATGTGGCTAGATATTATTATTTAGATCCAAATGATAGGTGTCAATATTGGGAGCATCATTTTCAGTTGGTTATTGGGTGCCAATATCTTCCATGTGGGGTTCACATGAGCAATTGGACATGGGACCCTGGTTTACAATGGCGGTTGGACTAGTTCAGCATGGTGGCTTCCATTTCTCAATGGAAACCTGGTTCTCTAGTCTTTTTCAACACTATGGTCCACACTTATCCATGGGACCCTGGAATATGGTTGTACATCAAGCATTGAGGACAACGCTTTCATAATGGGGATGGAATGTAAGGTAGCTAGAGAG
>JASDQU010372480.1:18128-30165 GCA_032191745.1 Picea mariana
TACTGTGGAGATGGACCCAGGAGAAGGTTCGAATAGGAAGGAGTTCTAGAGCGGAAGAATTCCTCAAGGAGGAGGAATCAACGACCAGGATTCGCAGGGAAGATTCGCGAAAACCCGCCGGCCGTCAGATATTGGTGAAGTTGCGAGGGGTTTAGCCTTAGGCACAGGAGGAGCCCAAGAGTCATCGAAACTTCAGCCATCGGGATATCGGAGGTTCTGTGGTAGTGGGACTTTTGAAAAACAAAATCGTGATTTGCGATTTCTCGAAGAGATTAGGACCATGGATCCCGAGCTAGACATGTGTTCGCAATCTGGAGAATCAGGATTCGGCATTCAGGATTTCCCAGTGCAAAGAGATCACAACCTGTGAAATTGTGATCATGCGATTCCTGATAGAGAAGAGAGAGAGAGGAGGCGACGTGGCAAGGGGATATTGCACGTGCGCATCGGAGTTCAGGGTTCGGATATTTAAGGAGGCAGTGAAACATGACATCGTATGTTCTGATTTCTCGATAGGGAGATCCCTGATAGGAACGGAGAGCGTTGACGTTCTGACCCATCGGGTTTCGGGGTTTTGGGTAGCACGAGAATCATGCTCACAAGTTTCGCGATAACGCGAAACCCGATTTCCCGAGAAGACTGCCGGGAGATCAATAGAGTATCTTGCAGGTGACAAAAGGTGTTGATACGGGATTTGAAGGGCATTTTATCTCTTTGGGCCTGAGAAGAAGAAGGTCCTGGTGGGAGTAGGCATGCCCAGGGTGGTGCGTTAGCATCATAAAGGATATGCTAATAATGTATGTGATGGAAAAACCATCAAAGTGGGAGGATTATCTACACTTGGTAGAATTTTCCTACAACAATGGGTATTAGGCATCTCTAAAGATGAGCCCATTTGAGGCACTTTATGGTAGAAAGTGCAACAAACCAGTGTTGGCAAAGGGGTAGACCTTGGGTTCAATGCTTCAACAACACACCAACAAAACCCTAACTATAGGCCCTTTCGGCAACACCTGTGGAGTAGATGAAGTCTCACCCAAGGTAGAAGAAGGGGTGGTTGCAAGACTCAAGTGTCTACAACTTAGCTGGGAAACAGATATGTGATTACAACACTTAATAGAGAAATTAGAAGTTAATATTCATCACTATTTAACCCTCATTCACATCGTAGGTTGAAATCCTAGTTATAGAGCAGCGCAATATTCAACAAGATATAATACATCTAAGCACTTAGCATATAGAAATAGATCAGATATAGCATTCATTCACATTACTAAGAACTAAGGTACTACATCAAATGCATCTAGCATATATAACCGCACTAAGAATAAATCACATCAATAGAATAACAACTATAATGCACAAAGCAACCACAAGACATGATATACGTGGTTCACCCCAATGTGGGGCTACATCCAAAAAATCTTCTCTTCTTTATTCTCTTATTTCAATCTTATACAAGCACAGAGCCACAAGAACCCACTCCACATAGGATAGGAGATATGCATGCACCTCGCCAGATCCTCCTTCCCCGAGCTAGGTTTAAGCATAAAGCCTTCTTACAATCTGCACACAGGCTTCTTACAATCACTTGCACTTAGCTCTACAAGTTAATCTTAACACACAATATGTATGAAGCATCCACAACTGTTCACACTGAGCTAACTGGTCACATTACACATTTAGGTCTCTCTTAATTACATCGCCTAGATTTTTATTTATACATTACAAAGGGGCCTAAACATGGGTAAACCCATGTGCCAATCTCTCATACCCATTACATAAACCCTAAACCCAAGAATTCCCTAAGAAGGGGCCGAGATCCTACAATCTCCGCTTCGCCTTATGCTCCGCCTTCGACCAGCCTGTTGAAGTCCCAAAATTGGTCAAATGTGACCAAGGTTCTCCAAATCTTGGTCAAGGGCCAACAGGCCCCCAACACTCACCTGTGATTCATCCTGAGTCACTCTGATCAGGGTAACTCTGCCTCAAATTCCTTGAGCTTCTTCGACCTATTTCTTCGCTAGAGCCTCCTACTTGACAAACTCTTGAATAATCTTCTTTGTCATAGGTCCTTCCAAGCATTGTTCCACTGTGGTGACCACTTGTTCCAGTTCTGCACCTCGTCCTTCAATTTCCTCAAAATGTATTCAAGTTGCATCCTGCACTGGATGGAGTTGCTGAGTCACTTCCATGACCTTACTCTGTATGGAATGGACTTGTTGTTGAACTATTCATTGTTCCTGGGCTCATTTCATCCTCTCAACTATTGGTAGTTGCTTCAACTGAACTTGCACTGTTGTTGCTTGCTGCTTGGCCTCCTGAAGTTGTGACTCTAATGTTTTTATAACCCTAAATTTCACCAGACATGCATACCTGGCATCATGCCATCTTAATTTATATCTTTTCCAAGCCATCACTGAACCACTCTTCTAAAAAACCATTTTTTTGAAGGTGTATGAACCATGCACCAACTGCTTCCACGTCTTCTTCTCCTCTTCAATTATCTCTAGGGAAATAGAAAAATCTTGCAATGGAGGAAAAATTAATTCTGGATAAAACTCACAATGTGGTTGCAAAATATTGGGGCAAAGGGGGAATACTAAAATGGGTAGAGTTTCTATGCTCTCATGCTTCTCCTTGGAGTTTCTATGCAATAGTGGTGTAGGGCATGTACACCTTCAAAACAATGGTTTTTTAGAAGAGATATTCAGTGATGGCTTGGCAAATATAGTAAGTAAGATAGCCTGATGCTAGGTATGCATGTCTGATGCAATTTAGGGTTATAACAAATGTCCTTATTTTAGGGTCCTCTGCAAGGTGCTCATAAGTCTATGCATTTCAATTGTTGAGTTGTTTACATTATAAGGCCAATGACTTGGTTCTATGGACTGTGCTTTGGGCAGTTTATTCTCTCTGGTATTGCACTTCCTACGGAGTTCTTAGAACTTCTTGTAACTCCAGTTCTGCTATCCTCTATTGGAGCTGCTGAATGGCTTCGGCAAGCTTCCCTACTTAGCTTTCTACTGGGTATTCCTCCATTTGTTCTAAACCCATCATAGAGAGAAGTTCTCTAGTGAATGCCTCTTTAACGCCAATTTTCTCTGTGAGCAACTATTCTTTCTCCTTTTGGATCTATGCTCTATCCTCTACAAACTTGGATTGGATGTCATTTTTTTCTTGTTGTGCAACCCAACGTTGTTCTATGGCTTCCTCTTTTGCTTACTTTAAGGCTTCTTTGACCTACTCTTTTTCTTCTTGAACATGACGAAGGTGAGCTTCAGTCACATCTACTATTCAACGTAGATGGGAAGGCTCATCTCCCAACTCTGTTCCTTCTGATGACGAAAGACACAATAGACACTGTGCGTCTAGAGTAGAGGGCTTGATGTACACCTTTCAACTCTGCTTCAATTATTTCATACATAGTCTCTTGTTTGGCTTCATTGCGCTATAAGATATCTTCTGAGGTATCTGAGACAATGACGATGATGAAATCTATGTCATCCATCATTAGCACAGTCTACATCTGTGGTTTAGTAGCTTTGGACTTCTTCCACGATGTAGGTTTCATGGAGAAAACCTTTCTTTTCATGGAGGTCTCTACTTCATCAATAGGATCCCTAGGCGTTGTTACTTCACCTTGTTTCTACTTTTCTTATTCTCCTTTTTCCTTTTCTTTGTCTACTTCATTGTTACCTCCCCCTCCAGGTGAGTCTGAATCAGTTTCTTCTTATGTGATTTTCAGGTCTTGTACCTCTTCTTTTTTCTTCCTTATGCTACTACTGGATGCATCATAATATTCATGAGTAACCACTGGACTTCTGATGAGGTCAGGTTCAAACAATTATGCCTGGTCAACTGGTATAAGGAACTCTGTATGCCATTCCTTAGTGATTTCTTCCATGTCCTCCTCTGTGAGCTTATAGTAACTCTGCAACTCCTCTTTGTGTTTGTCTCCACGCATAGTGATATAAATAAAATGTCTATCTGCGTGTAAATTCACAAATGGTTTGAACCTGTGTAGGGTTTTCGATGTCATCTGAAGGAAAGCCTTAATAGACCTCTTCAACTGTAGGTAGTAGGTGTGAAACACCACGTTTGACTGCCATTGTTTTTCCATGTCGCTCGAATACCAGAGCATGGTGAAATTCACAGCTAAGGGTTCTGATGGAACAATCTCAGGGAAGGTCTCACCTTCCAGTATTTTCCAAGAAATGAAAGAGATGAGGATTAGAAACCAATTTAAGTGGAACTTGTATCCTTGATCCTAAGCTTTGCGACAGTCTTTCTCTAACTGGTTTACGAGGTAGCTCGCCCATTTAATTTGTAGCCCTTCCATGCATTTTCCCCCGAGGTCAATAATGAACCCTGTGATCTGTGTGGGTCTGTTCTTCCTTACTAGCTTACCAACGATCAACTGGAAGGCTAGGCGCACTGTGCCATTCTAAATGGAAGCTACCTTGTAGCCTCACTTCCCCTTTTCCACATCACCATAGGTATATTTAATTTTCTATGCTAGGGTGTGATATGGAGCCTTCCCTGGGTAAAATTCTTGTGTGTCTGGTCCTTGCATGCTTAATTCGGTGATCTGATGGATCAACACCAGATCTACAGTGATGCGTCTGTCTAGCCACAAATAACCACCATGGAAGCAAGACAACAGGATTTTAACGCATGCGTTAACCTTCTGATGCCTTCCAAAGTATGGAATCTTCATCACGTTCAAGATAGTGGACCTAATGATGTCCATAGTCCACGGATGGGGGATGATCTTTGACTTCTTCCCCTTGGTCTTGGTTAAGTGCTTGTGTAGGGCGAGCATTCCATGGTTCTTTCGATCTCCCAAGTTGAAGTCATTGATCTTCAATGTCATGATTTGTCCTAACTGCAGTCCAACTGCGCATATCCCCTTTAGGAGGTACGCAATGATCAAGTTTGATTCAAAGTCCCTCGGGGCACTGTCATATATCACCGCGCTAGCTAGAGGTAGGATATAATAAGGCAGGATTGAAGGGATGAGCTTCACATTCACCAAGTGATCACGATTCTTGGTTCGTTTCTTTGTCGCAGCTCGGGATGGTCCAGATCCACGAGCAGTCAATGGGTATGCTTTCACTCCTCTTGTTGATGAAGCTTGGACTCTTGTAGACATGACCTTCTCAGCCATGAGTTCTATGAGGATCTCTTCGACGGATTTCTCTACTTTGCTGAAGTCACCCAACATGCACACTCAAAATCAGGTATCTCAGGTCGGTGATCAAATACTTGATGTAACAAAACGGGTGATGAGCTCTCAATAGGCACAATGCGAAAGCAACTAGTTCTCTGTAGGCTCGAATAATCACTATTTTCAAAAGTGCTCTCGGTGCAACGCTCGACGGGATAAATATACAATGTCGTAACAGACTCCTCCAATAGGCAGGAATGCCTCAATAAATGCAATTCCATCCATTATGGCATGGTCCCAATGGTCTAATGGCGATCTTTCTAGCCATAAATGTGGTTCAATCCATTCAAAAGCGTCGGGCTAATGGTTTGGATGCCTCCAACGGTCATGTTGCTTCACCGTGGTGAAGTGCCAATATTTGCTATTTTGATATCCCGGTGAAGTTCCAGTTATGCAAACCTTCCTTTTGTGAAGTCCTCCCTGGAACTTTCTGTATTTTTTCTAACTTTTCTTTCTTCTTGCCGAGCTTTCCGGCTTTCTTTCTTGTAATCTGAGTCAGTGGTTTCCTCTTTCCATTATTGTTCTTATCTCCTCTTGGCATAGTAACTTCGCACTGTGGAGGGTCTTTCATAGGGTTAGAGGGTAATACTTCTTCCTGTTCTGGGGTAGGTTCTCTACTCTCTTGTACAGACAGGTATTTCAAGTATTCCTATGTTATTTCAACTTTGACATCCAGACTCTAGACCTTAGTAGCTTCGACTGGTCCTGTTTTTCTTTCAGTAGGTGTGCTATTCTCCTAGCCATGAAATCTATTAGTTCTTGCTTTTTCTTTTCTAGATCCTACTCTTCTTGTTTCCTTCGTATCTGATCTTTCTCAATCCAGGTTTTTCCTAGCAAAATAGAAAATGGGGCATTGTTCTTAATAAACTTAATGATCTTAAATTCTTCTTCTGTCGAAGTTCCATGAGTACTCATAGATGTCTAGGTAAGTGTTCCACATAGGGTTATTAGCTTTCCTATAATTAATCCTATTCCTCCCAATGAAGGAACCATAGCAGGATTTCCCAAAATTTCCCAAGTTCTTTCTATCATGATATTCACCCGTGTTTCCTCATCCAGAACACAGTCTATGTCGAAGTCTCCTATTCTTGTTTCTATACACTCCTTATCTTTTAAGATCTCTGATAAGTTGATATCTCTATGATCATTCAGGGTTTCTTTCATTTGTAATAATACAGTCTCGGATTTTTTCTGGGGTTCTATCCTATCCTTAGTTTCTTGGCTTGTATCATGGTTTTCTTGTCTCATATTCATCTTTTCAACTTTAGCAATCATTCTAGGGAAATACAAAACTTCATGGTCCATATATTTACAACAAAGAAAACTAGGACCTCTACTAGGGCATTCCTTAGAAATATGTCCCAGCCTTCTACAACTATAACAAAGAGTTAATCCTCTCTTTCTTTTAAATGACCCCCAACCTTTTGTGTACTATGCACTGGGATCACAATACTAACCTGCAAAAAATTCTTTCTAGGATCCTGCATCCATTTGTTAGTCCAAACATTCTTTCTATGCATAGGAATAACATATATTTCACTATTCTTATCAGATCTATTCACATCTAATCTTATTTCTTCTAGTTGTGCCCTAGTTTTCAGACTAGGACAAAATCTATTAGACATACCTAGATCCATTCTTTTGAAACAATTTTTTTCACTTATCTTAACTTTCTTAGAGAACAAAGCTTTAAGATCTTACCTCTTTTCTTCATATCTGATTCTTTTCTTATCACAAATCTTCACAGTCAAGTAGAATATTGCGCACTAAAGCAACAGGTCTATGCACAAAGCTTCCTTTTCTTCAGTTCCCAGCAATCATAGTTTCAGGTCCCGACAACAAAACCATTTGTTGGCACAGGGGCAGAACCAGGGTTCAACGCTTCAATAGAGCACCAACAAAACCCTAACTACCAACCCTTTCGGAAACCCCTGCAAAGTAGATGAAGTCTCACCCGAGGTAGAAGCAGGGGTGGTTGCAGGAATCAAGTGTCTACAATCTAACTGGGACACAAATCTGTGATTACAACACTTAATAGAGCACTTAGCAATTAATATTCATCAATATTTAACCCTTATTCACATCATAGGTTGAAATCCTAGTTACATAGTAACATAGTATTAAACAAGATATAATACATCTAAGCACTTAGCATATAGAAATAGATCAGATCTAGCATTCATTCACATTACTAATCACTAAGATACTACATTAGACGCATCTATCATATATCACTGCACCAAGCATAAATCACATCAATAGCATAACAACTATAATGCACAAAGCAACCAAAACACAAGATATACGTGGCTCACCCTAGTGTGGGGCTACATCCACCAAATCTTCTCTTCTTTATTGTTTTCTTTCAATCTTCTACAAGCACAGAGCCACAAGAACCCACTCCACATAGGACATGAGATCTGTGTGAACCTTTCTAGATCCTCCTTCCCCGAGCTAGGTTTAAGCACAAAGCCTTCTTACAATCTGCACACATTCTTCTTACAATCACTTTCACTTAGCTCTACAATTTCTTAACACACAGTATGCATGAAGCATCCACAACTGTTCACACTTAGCTCATTGGCCACATTACACATCTAGGTATCTCCTACTTACATCGCCTAGATTTTTATTTATACATTACAAAGGGGTCTAAACATGGATAAACCCATGGGCCGACATCCCATACCCATTACATAAACCTTAAACCCAAAAATTCCCTAAGAAGGGTACAAGATCCCGCGATCTCCACTTTGCCTTGCGCTCCACCTTCGACCAACCTATCGAAGTCCCAAAATTTGTCAAACATGACCAAGTTTCTCCAAAGATTGGTCAAGGGCCAACAACCAGTAAGCTAGGAAAACCCAATAGATAGAGCAATGGTTGGGACAAAGTTGCTCATGGAAATGGAAGAGAAAATGTTGAAGATTAAGAAGAATTTAAAAGCTACCTAAGAAAAGAAGAAAACTATGCTAATAAGGGCATAACTCATAGGGAATTTAAAGTGGGTGATCATGTATTCTTGAAAGTGAAGGCCAACAAAAGTTCCCTGAAGTTGGGAAATTGTTCCAAGTTGGCATCCAAATATTGTGGGTCATTTGAAATACTAGAGAGGATTGTACCAATAGCTTATTTGTTGCATTGCCTACATCTATGTATATACATAATTTATTCCATTTATTATTGTTTAATAAATATATACCAGATGCTAATCATGTTATTGATTGGAATGTGATTAAGGTGGAGCAAGAAGCGCTTTTCAAGTGCATCTGGTACACATTTTGGATTGGAAAATCAAAAAGCTCCAGAATCAATCCATAAGGCTTGTAAAGGTCCAATGGACCCGGTACAGTCATGAGGATGCAACTTAGGAGAATAAAGATGCTATGCAAGAAGAATAACCGCATATTTTTTAATATTTTTGAAAATTTTGTTGTAATATGTAAATATGATGCAATGATGATAGTGCATAAATAACAGGAGGGGATTGTAATACCCCAAGGTTGAGCCCATGTTGAATTGTAATTATGTTTATAGACTGGTGAGCCAAGTGCTTATAGGTTGGGAGGATTATTTGTTTATTAGGACGGAGAGCCTAGATGATGAAGGCTAGGGAACCTGATTTTGTATATGTAATTATGCAGATCATTAATAAAAAAATAAACCGTTGCGTGTAGACCGACCACGAAGAAAGAGTTATGGGGGACTAAGATCCACTAGGAAGGGGAAGGGAAGGGGCTAGGAGGCTAGGAAAAAGGGCTAAGATTTAAGATATTAAGCCCAAGGGAATATTATAATATATTTTCCTAAATACTAAGGTTTGGGAAATAACCTTGTTATCCTAAGTTCCTTTGGGAAAGGAACGAACTGCAAGTGGTGAGGAACGAACTCCCAAGAGAGACAAGTGTCAATATTGGCACATGTAGATTTATGTGGGGAAATTGGGCATTATGGGGTTTAGTCAACCATTCTTTCCATGCCCCTCATGCACTCTCACACTCAGATTGAGCATTCATGCAGCCAACCATTTTTCTCCATTGTTGACCTCTCCTACCTCTGGAACCTGCAAACCTGTGAGGCCATACCCAATTTTTCTACTATGGTTACTTGTTGACTTAGGAGATGGACATAAGAAGCAAGTTTTCAAGCATTTGGTTTAGAAGAGGTGGGTTTTCATGCCCATGGATAGAGGAAGTAGGTTGTCAGGCCTGTGAGCAACTCTCTCCATGAGAGAGATTGATGGGAAAGTGATTTCTCTTGGAGGGAGTCCAGCAGCAACTATAGAGCTCTGATAATTCTTGATCTGGATTGTTTTTGAAGCTCTGGAAGGGAAGTGGAGCAGCCAATGGATTGTGAAATAGTGAAGGTATATATTCCCGGGGTGGGAAAAGCATGTGGGGAATAAGAGTCTGTGAGTGGCGAGCGTAAGTAGGCTCCTAGGAGGGAGTCTTTCTTGTTGCATTCTATAACTTTCCATAGTCTCAGTCTAGCCTAGTAGTTCCTTTACCCTGGGTGGAGTTTAGTCCCAGCTCGGGGGTGACTCACTGTTAATAGTTTGGAGCAACATGATCTAATACTAGGAGGTTCGTGGAAGGTCTGCACATTGTTGGTGGCTTTTAGAAAAAGATAAGTACCATATCTATGTTAATTTTTATGTTGTGTATGTAATATCCCCCGGTAGAGCCTCAGTTGTAATTATGAATTGTAAACATGGTTGTTAGGCTGGTGAGCCGAGTTATAATAATCTAGGAGGCTTATGTGATGATTAGGCCAAAGAGCCTAAGATGTTAAGTCCAGGAGCCTGTTTTGTATATGTAATTATGCAAATCATTAATAAAAATTATACATCACTGTGTGTAGACCCTACACGAAGAAAGATTTATGGGGGATTAAGATCCATAAGGTGGGGAAGGGGATAAGTGTCTAGGAATAGGGGCTAATCTAGAGGGCTTACGTCTAAAGGAATAATATTATATTATTATTTCCTAGAAGCTAAGGTTTGATATAACCATGTTGTCCTAAGTTCCTAGGGGAAAGGGGGATGAGTGTTAAGTGGAGCTCATGCTAGAAGAGATCCATACTCCCCACTGAAGCATGTACCGAGATAGGAAGAGCTTGGAACCTGCAGATATACTTGAGTTGTCCTACATATTTCCTATAAAGCCTGACGCACTTGTATTTTCCTGAGCCTATGCTGTGTCTTAGCAGTTGGTTGTTGCTACCAACACAGTTCCTTAGCTGAGCTTGGATTGCCACCATATTCTATGTCCTTACACATTTTCAGTTGTTACCATCACCTATGTGTTAGCCAAATTCTGTTGTTGACATCACCCATGTTCATTTGACTAAAGAGATGAATTGAAGAAGCAGGTTGTCAGGACTGTGAGAAACTCTCCCCAGGTGAGAGAGTTTGCTGCTGGGAAGTGAGTTCTCCTGGAGGGAGTCCCATAGAAAATACAATACTCTGAGACTTCTGGTCCAACCTGTTGTTGAAGCCCAAGGGAAAGGACGTGTAGTAGTTGATGGACTTGTAATAGTGAAGGTGTACCCTCCTGGGGTGGAACAGACGTGTGGGAAATGAGGGTCTATGGGTTGTGGGCATAAGTGGCTCCTGGGATAAAATATGTTTTTTTTTTTTGTGAGACTTTGTTGTTTTCCTTGCCAATCCCATCATTCCCTTGCCCGGTGGATTTTATTCCCAGCTCGAGGATGACCCACTACTGAGCGTGATGAGAAGCGTGGTCTATGGTTGGGAGGTTCATGGAAGGTCTGCACATAGTTTGTGTACTTCAATTAAAATATAAGTACCCATTCCTATGTTCATTTACATGTTGTGTATTTTTACATGCTATATTGATGAGTATTGCCTATATATGTTGTTATATTATGAGTTCTTCCTATGATTACTGCATGTATTCTTTTACTATTATTTCCACATTAGTCTGTGTATTAGAAGAATGTGTTGTTTGTTTATGTTTATATTTATAGGCAGATGATAATTATTATTTCTATGAGATAGCATGGCCTGAAATGGGTGGTCGGGGGTGTGACAAAATGGTATCAGAGAAGAGAATTAAAGGATTCATTCATTAGGTAGCACTACTCGGTAGGGGTTGGTTGTCGGGGACATTACAAACTGGTATAAGAGAAGAAATATGTTCCTATGTGGTGTTTCTCGGCATGTTGGGTGGCTGGGACGTTAGAAAATGGTATTAGAGTAGAGAGATGTTCCTATGTGGCATTTCCCGACATGGTGGGTGGCTGGGGACATTAAAAAATGGTATCAGAGCCATGGTTTCAACACTAAGCCTGGATGGGCCAGGAAAGTGGAAGTTGAAGAGAAGGTTTCGAAAGGAAATTCTTGTCGAAATGGACAAAATTGAAGTTCAGAGCCAAGTTTTTGACACTGAGCCTGAATTAGGATGTATAAGTGGTTATGGAATCAAAAGATTAGAGAAAATTGTTGTTGAAAAGAACCAAATTTGAATTTCAGAGCATTCCAGAGTTCCAAGAGAACACCTTCGCCATGTTTGGAAGCTCAGGAGGTATAGCGGTTCAAGAATGATTGCAGAGAAAAGAGACTCCAGTAATCGTGGGCTTGGAACCACAAGGTTTGAAGTTGGGTCACGGGATGTGTTCGGGATAAGGAGGATCCTTCACAACCATCATATCTGGATAAAGGTGCACGAGGATTAACCCCTAAGTAATTTGGACTTCATGACTTTGGTGAAGTTTATGTGTGATAGAGAAGAAAGGGTCGAAGCCCAAAGTTCTGAAGTCCCGAAGAGGACCTGCATCATAGATATG